>CACVCL010020257.1:0-87161 GCA_902729485.2 Mus minutoides | reverse complement strand
GACCCATGGCTCCAGTCGCATAGGTAACAGAGGATGGCCTTGTAGGACATCAATGGGAGGAGAAGCCCTGGTCCAGTGAAGGCTCTATGCCCCAGTGTAGAAGAATGCCAGGGCAGGGGGATAAGAATGGTTGGGGGAGTGGGGGAAGCACCCTCATAGAAGTAAGGGGAAGGAGGATGAGATGGGCGTTTCCAGTGGGAAAACCAAGAAAGGGGATAACATTTGAAATATAAATAAATAAAAAGTTCAGGGGTGATCCCATATTGGATAGGAGAAAGATCAGAACTCAAGGGAATACTCCAATGAGGAACTTTTGCGTCTCGTTTTATTTTGCTTTGTAAAAGATAAAATATTTATCTACTTACTTGGGGAACCACTTGGCATGCTCCTTCCAGGGGTCATCTCCTTCTTCCCAGTTGCCCAAGCATCCGCCACAGGAGAAACACTGCACAGTGTCCCTTTTACCTACAGATGCAGGAAAGGGTGTGACTGGCTGGCAATGGCACCAGCTGTGTCTTGGAGCTGGCCATTCTGCACCATTACAAGACAGACTCCAGCATGCATGTTCTTTGTAGGGGCTGCAGAAGTGCTCTAGCACTCAACCATACCCTCAGCCCACTGCTGGTACATTTAAGGTCTAAATTTGAAGAAATGTTACATTTTACTTTAATACACAGGCAAATATACGGTTGCATGTCTCAATGCTACACTAAATATATATTAAAGCAGAAGTAAATTTGTTATCCTTGAAATTAAATGAAATACATCTTCCCAGGCAGTGGTGGCGCACGCCTTTAATCCCAGCACTTGGGAGGCAGAGGCGGGTGGATTTCTGAGTTCGAGGCCAGCCTGATCTACAGAGTGAGTTCCAGAACAGCCAGGGCTACACAGAGAAACCTTGTCTCAAAAAAGAAAAAAAGGAAATACTTCTTATGTCTAATATAACACACTTCATCAATGAGCGTTCATTTACAAAATATTGCTCACAAAATGGAACCTAAACTTTACCTCAGAAATGCTTCACAAAATGGAACCCACTTACCTGTAAAGACAAAGCCAGCTGCTGAGAGTACACGTGGTGATGTCCCATGGGCATAAAATGGCCAGTCCTCAAAGGACTCCAGTCTGGCCTCCTCTTCATGGTACCTAGCTTTGTCACCTCTCAGCATCTTCTCTGGACTCTTCACCCGGATGTCATACTTGCCAATGTTACCAACATCTTTGCCCTGAAGGAACTCACATTCGGGTCGTAATTTCTTGTGTCTCTCTATGGGAAGTTTCCTGAGGCTAGTACCAAAGAGGATTAGGCTACAGCAAAAGCACTGGACCCCAAGTTTCACGCCTGTGTAGTAAAACCCAGCAGCTGCCATCTCCTGTGGCGTCCATGATCTGAATGTGTCATATGTCTCAAAAGTCTTTAGTCGTTTGGCTTCACTGCGCATCTGTGAGTTAAAACCTTTCTTCATTTTCATCCGTTCTTTATGCTCTTCTTCTTCTTGGCTCTTTGCCACCTGAACTGCATCCACCCCGAGAAGGGCAGAGAGCTCAGGGAGAAATTCATAATCAATCTCAGAAATTCGATCCTCGGATGACTCCCCATGCTCAGCCATTTTCTAAAGGACAAAGGAAAGCAGATGATGGTGATAGTAATGTTTTAACTATAAAGAGCATGGATTCAGCGCCCATGATATAGCTCAGTGGCTAGACACTTGCAGCTAACCCCTGGATCCATGTGGTGAAAGAAGAGTACTGACTCCCACAACTTGTCCTGGCTACTACATGGACACACTCATGCCCCTACCCCACACTACCGAGCAAAGGTAACAGAAGATTTAAATACAGACCATGTTCTAAGCTTTTAATGAAGGCAGAAGATAGTAAAGTAATACCTGGATTGTCAAGACAAAAAGGAATTGTTTGGGAAATTATAAAACATCCGTTTTCATGTTCTGACTCAAGAAATAATCACTGTGTCTACTTGTGATTCCAGCAAACAGACTAGGCCATGAGAACAAACAGTGAACAAGACAAATAGGCCTGATTCAATCCATAAAGACTTGTTTGTTTGTTTGTTTGTTTGTTTGTTATTCTGAGATAGGGTCATGCTATGTGTCCCATGCTAACCTAGAACTTGTGGTGGAGGAGCATAGGAGACTGTTTTGCCTGGGACCCTATTTGGTTTAGGTTGTGCACTTTTCCCTCTTATACTAACCTACATATACTGCATACACTCCTCCTTCAGATCCACCCTGCACTGGGTTCCTTTCATCTCTGAACCACTCCTGGCAACATTTAAGTTTAGACAATGCATAGCACCAATGTATTAGGAAGGAAGAATGGACAGGTGCCATGCACCGGGCCTAGTCGGCGCCCCTCAATCCGTGGGAGTCAGGGGTTCCGGCAGATGGGCATAGAGTCGGAGGGAACTGACAGACACAGACACGAGAGTGTGCTGGATCTGAATGTAATTTGTCAAGTCGAGCATCAAACTTTTTTTTTTTTTGCTGTACATAGATTCATTTTTATTTTTTATTAGATATTTTCTTAATTTACATTTCAAATGTTATCCCGAAAGTTCCCTCCCCCATCCTCCTGCCCTGTTCCCCTACCCACCCACTCCCACTTCTTGGCCCTGGCATTCCCCTGTATTGGGGCATTATAAAGATTGCAATACCAAGGGGCCTCTCCTCCCAATGATGGCCGACTAGGCCATCTTCTGCTACATGTGGAGCTAGAGACACGAGTTCTGGGGGTTCTGGTTAGTTCATATTGTTGTTCCTCTTCTAGGGTTGCAGTCCCCTTCGGCTCCTGGGGTTCTATCTCTAGCTTCTCCATTGTGGACCCTGTGTTCCATCATATAGATGACGACTATGAGCATCCAATTCGGTACGAGACAGCTATATCAGGGTCCCTTAAGTAGACACTAGCTGTCCTATGCCATAGTGTCTGAGTTTAGTGACTGATTATGGGATGGATCCCCCCTGGTGGGGTAGTCTCTGTATGGTCCAGCTTTTTGTCTTAGCTCTAAACTTTGTCTCTGTAACTCCTTTCATGGGTATTTTGTTTCCTATTCAAAGGAGGAATGAAGTATCCATGCGCTGGTCTTCCTTCTTGATTTTCTTGTTTTGCAAATTGTATCTTGGGTATTCTAAGTTTCTGGGCTACCATCCAGTGGGAAAAGGACAGCATTTTCAACAAATGGTGCTGGCACAACTGGCTGTTAGCATGTAAAAGAATGTGAATTGATCCATTCTTATCTCCTTGTACAAAGCTTAAGTCTAAGTCGATCAAAGACCTCCACATAAAACCAGAGACACTGAAATTTATAGGAGAAAGTGGGGAAAAGCCTTGAAGATATGGGCACAGGGGAAAGATTCCTAAACAGAACAGCAATGGCCTGTGTGGTAAGATCAAGAATTGACAAATGGGACCTTATAAAATTGCAAAGCTTCTGTAAGGCAAAAGATACAGTCAGCAAGACAAAAAGGCCACCAACAGATTGGGAAAGGATTTTTACCAATCCTAAATCTGATAGGGGACTAATATCCAACATCTACAAAGAGCTAAAGAAGCTGGCATCAAACTTTTTATACAGAAGAAAATAGGGAAGTTGGGTGACACACTGGCAAGGTACAATGAGGTTACTGGATTCTTACACAAAACAGAGGAATGCAAACAGGGAAGGACTGGCAGGAACCAACTGGGATAAAATTCAATGTTAACTGGGATCAAAAACAGCTCCACTAATCCCAGCACTCAGGAGGCAGAGGCAGGCGGATTTCTGAGTTCGAGGCCAGCCTGGTCTACAAAGTGAGTTCCAGGACAGCCAGGGCAGACAGGACAGAGAAACCCTGTCTCAGACCACCCCCCCCCCCAAAAAAAAAACCCAGCTCCACCTAAGGTCCACTTAATCTTAGAAGCCGGGGGCGAGGGCTTTGTGCCCTTGCTATAGTTCCTACTCTAGTCTATTATATAGTCCAGTCCACCTTCCCCCTAGGCCATTGTAAATACTTGTATATGGGTGTAACTCAGCTATCTATAGTTCTAAGAATCTACTCTGGTTCCTCCTTTTTCTTACACAAAAAGAATAAAGGAGGTCACAAACTTCCTTCCTTCTTCCTAGATAGTGGTAAATTCCTGTGTAGGGCAGTGACTTAGCTATCCAGGCCCAGGGTCAGATCAAGGACTGCCTAGAATCTAATTTAGCTATATGTCAAAAATTCAATCCTTAGGAGCACTTATAATAAAGCAATATTCAGGGAAAGCACACAGATCTGTTTACCAACTAAAGCAAGGACATTGGAGCATTCGTTATACAGGATGCAACAATGAACTTTTTGTCTCGGGACAGCGCCCAGGCAGCACCCAGGTTTTGGGGGCCTGTCGCTCTTGTCACTACTGGAGTGGATGTAGCCGACAGGCTGATCTAGCCTGAACTGGTTTGGGGCACATATGCAGGGAAGTCAAACTTCAGGTAAACACTTATGGAAAGCTGCCTATTGACTGTGGAGCTTTCAGGTATATGGGAAAGAGGTGAGAGGGAGACAGTCCGCATCCAGCCAGAGTTCCTGTGCTCTGGACAGGCGGACACGGGAGGACTGCCAGACGTTTTCTGGCTATGTGAAGCCACTGACCCCACACTGCGTGGGGTGGACAAGGGGCAGACACCAATACCAGGTTCTCAGTCTCTGGCATCCCACGCTGGATATGGCAGAGGAGCTGAGACCAGAACAGGGGTCCCAGGAATACAGGAAGAGGGAAGAGGGAGAGAGGTTCCCACACAGGCGAGAGACCTTAGTCTGGGCCTTGATGAACAGAGACAGTCTATGGTTTTAGAGCTTTATTGTAGAAAGGCAGGGGAAAAGAGAAAAGGTAGAAAGAGAGAGACCAACCATGGCCAAGAGGAGAGAAGGGGGAAGGGAAAGAGAGAGAGTTAGAGAGTAAGAAAGGTGAAGGCTTAAAGAGAGAGAGAGGTAAAAGCTTAGAGAGTAAGGAACATAAGAGCTTAAGAGAGCTAGGAGGGGCCAAGCAGCCCCTCTTATAGTGGGATTGTTATCTTGCTGTTGCTAAGTAACTAGGAGGAAACTAGCCTGAAGGTCAGAAGCTTGGGACCTTGTGTACTTGACTGCTAGCTACAGCTTCTCCTGTGGGGGCTGTGGGAGCAGTAACTTTGACAGGAACTAGGGGTCCAGGAGACATGAGGGAATGCCTTGTGTCCCATGTAGGTGGGAATTACCACCCATCAGGTTCTACCAGGCTGACTGGAGACCAGGCTATCTGTGCATAGCCCATTGCCCCACAACTGACCGTTTATTCTTATGTATAATTAGGTATGCATATGAAGAAAGTCAGATGCATTATGGAAAGAAGCATGCTCAGGGACTTAAAGGTTTGGTTAATTTCAGCCTGCCAGACAAAATATAGAACCAGTCTCCTTACTGGTAACCTACTTCCTCCTCTTATCAACCCCATGATAAAAAGGCCCAGACACTAGTCAGAGTGCTTCAGGACTATCATTGACACAGCCATTTGTCAATCTTAGCAGTGTCTCCCTCTCTAAATATGTAACATCACTTAGCTCTGGATAAAGTTATTTTGCTTCTTTTGAAAATCTCTTTGAGCCTTTATTTTCAGTTGTTTGAATAAGAGGCCAAGCACCCAGAAACATACCACCTCAGGTTACAGAATGCTATGCGGGTTTGCATCACCAAGACCAGTTCTAAATGTTAATAATGGAAGCATTGTTGTGACATGAGCATATATTTACCATGCATGTCAGAGAAAAATAAATACTAAATTCCATCACCTGGCAGAGACAATTTGATAAAATTACTTGATTCTGTTAAAAAAAAAAAACTCTCTGTACTGGCTAGTTTTGTGTGTCAACTTGACACAAGCTGGAGTTATCACAGAGAAAGGAGCCTCCCTTGAGGAAATGCCTTCATGACATCCAGCTGTAAGGCATTTTCTCAATTAGTGATCAAGGGGGAAGGGCCCAGTCCATTGTGGGTGGTGCCATCCCTAGGCTGGTAGTCTTGGGTTCTATAAGAAAGCACCTGAGCAATCCAGGAGAAGCAAGCCAGTAAGCAGCTTTCCTCCATGGCTTCTGCATCAGCTCCTGCCTCCAAGGTTCTACCTGTGTAAGTTCCTGTCTTGACTTCCTTTAGTGATGAACAGCAATGTGCAAGTGTAAGCTAAATAAACCCTTTCCTCCCCAACTTGCTTCTTGGTCATGGTGTTTGTGCAGGAATAGAAACCCTGACTAAGACACTCTTGTTTGTGTTGTGTTCACTCTTCAGATTTAGTACTCAGCATGCAAACTCTGTTAGGTCAGGAGTGAGCCCTCAAAACAGTTGTGCTAGTAACAAAGTCCTAACTCAAGCGGGACTCTGGCCAGGTAAACAGAGGTTATTGAGGAAACAAAAAAGAAGTCTAGGGGCTGGTGAGATGGCTCAGTGGGTAAGAGCACCCGACTGCTCTTCCGAAGGTTATAAGTTCAAATCCCAGCATCCACATGGTGGCTCACAACCATCCGTAACGAGATCTGGCGCCCTCTTCTGGAGTGTCTGAAGACAGCTACAGTGTACTTACATAAATAAAATAAAATAAATCTTAAAAATTATTAAAAAAAAAAAAAAAAAAACAAACAAAAAAAAGAAGTCTAAACTCTGCATTCCTCAGGAATGTCCAAAGGCATTTCCCATTACACTATTCTCTGCCCTCCATGAGAACATCTGAGAGTCTAGCTTCCCAAATAAACTTCTTGTTTCTACCCATGCAGTGGACCAGTTCGGTGCTTTCACCGCACCCTTGCCTACAAACTCCAGATGCCCCACTCCACTTGCAGGCAGGGATTTGAGTCTGACAGGCAGTCACTGGGGTTCCCAGGTTCTTAGATCTTTTGACAATAGGTTTATGGAGCACATGGATAGTTACAGGCAAGTAGATACTTTAAAAAAGGAATGACTCTGATTATGTGAGAATAGTACCGGTCTTGAAAAGCTAGCAATTCTTTAACATGCTCCTGCGGTTGAATGAGGCCCAGGCCAGGAATGGTTTCCAGTCTTCAACAGCTGCTACTTTTCATATTCATCTCTGAACACTACTCCTCCACTCTATTTATTGCCTATTCTTCTAATTCAGGAAAACAATTATTGTTATAGTTGCTGCAGAGTTTATTCTATGATCTTTGTTCTCTTAGTTAAAAGTTTCATTGTCCCATTAACAAATGCATAAATTTACAAGGGTGGATGTTAGGGATTGAGCCCAGGTTCTCTATCTGGGCTAACAGGCTTGCATTCACCAAGCCCTCAGTTCCATCAGTGGTCTAGGATGAGTGTAAAGGATTGAGCTCAGGCCCTTTCCCATAGTTGGAAAGTACCCAACCACTGAGCTACCTCAGCAAGCACAGACGTGGGCACAACAGGCACCTACAAAGTTAAGTACTTGTAGACAAAGACAGAAGCCTCTGGGTTCCTTTCATGAATAAACAGTTTTTATTTTCCTACTACTACTACTACTATTACTACTACTTATGTATTGTTTAGCTAGAGAGAGCACTGTAATCAGAACTCGAAAAAAAACAGTATTTTTAAGCCCTCATCTAAGTTCTCCCTTTGTACTTCCCTGCCCTTATAAACACTCTGATCTGCTGCTAAAATTAGGACAACACATATTACTGTCTCCTCTTTTAAGAGCTAATTTAACAGACTTGTAAATCATCCAGCCAAGACACCACTTCACAGGAAATCTGATTCACCACAAGTTATCTTAAGAAGATGGGCAGGGGTTATCATGTAGAAGAATGGGAATTGATCCATTCTTATCTCCTTGTACTAAGGTCAAGTCTAAATGGTTTAAGGAACTCCACATAAAACCAGAGACACTGAAACTTATAGAGGAGAAAGTGGGGGAAAGCCTCGAAGATATGGGCACTGGGGGAAAATTCCTAAATAGAACAGCAATGGCTTGTACTATAAGATCAAGAATTGACAAATGGGACCTCATAAAGTTGCAAAGCTTCTGTAAGACAAAAGATACTGTCAATAAGACAAAAAGGACACCAACAGATTGGGAAAGGATCTTTACCAATTCTAAATCAGATAGGGGACTAATATCCAATATATAAAAAGAACTCAAGAAGGTGGACACTAGAAAATCAAATAACCCCATTAAAAAATGGGGCACTGAGCTAAACAAAGAATTCTCAACTGAAGAATACCGAATAGCTAAGAAGCACATGGAAAAAATGTTCAACATCCTTAATCATCAGGGAAATACAAATCAAAACAACCCTGAGATTCTACCTCACACCAGTCAGAATGGCTAAGATCAAAAATTCAGGTGACAGCAGATGCTGGCATGGATGTGGAGAAAGAGGAACACTACCACTCTGGAAATCAATCTGGTGGTTCCTCAGAAAATTGGACATAGTACTACCAGAGGATCCTGCAATACCTCTCCTGAGCATATATCCAGAAGATATTCCATCTGGTAATAAGGACACATGTTCCACTATGTCCATAGCAGCCTTATTATAATAGCCAGAAACTGGAAAGAACCCAGGTGTCCCTCAGCAGAGGAATGGATACAGAAATTATGATACATTTATACAATGGAGTACTACACAGCTATTAAAAACAATGAATTTATGAAATTCCTAGGCAAATGGATGGATCTGGAGGGTATCATCCTGAGTGAGGTAACCCAATCACAAAAGAACTCACATAACATGTACTCACTGATAAGTGGATATTAGCCCAGAAACCTAGATTACCAAGATACAATTTGCTAAACACATGAAACTCATGAAGAATGAAGATCAAAGTGTGGACATTTCACCCCTTCTTAGAATTAGGAACAAAGCACACATTGAAGGAGTTACAGGGATCAAGTGTGGAGCTGAAACAAAAGGATGGACCAACCAGTGACTGCTGCAGCCGGGGATCCATCGCATAATCAGCCACCAAACGCAGACACTATTGCATATGCCAGCAAGATATTGCTGAAAGGGCCCAGATATAGCTGTCCAGTGTGAGGCTATACCAGTGCCTGGCAAACACAGAAGTGGATGCTCACAGTCAGCCATTAGATGGAACACAGGGTTCCCAAGGGAGGAGCTAGAGAAAGTACCCAAAGGAGCTGAAGGGGTCTCCAATCCTACAGGTAGAAGAACAATATGAACTAACTAGTACCCCCAGAGCTCGTGTCTCTAGCTGCATATGTAGCAGAAGATGGCCTAGTTGGCCATCATTGGGAAGAGAGGCCCCTTGGTCATGCAAACTTTATATGCNGGAACACAGGGTTCCCAAGGGAGGAGCTAGAGAAAGTACCCAAAGGAGCTGAAGGGGTCTCCAATCCTACAGGTAGAAGAACAATATGAACTAACTAGTACCCCCAGAGCTCGTGTCTCTAGCTGCATATGTAGCAGAAGATGGCCTAGTTGGCCATCATTGGGAAGAGAGGCCCCTTGGTCATGCAAACTTTATATGCTCCAGTACAGGGGAACGCCAGGGCCAAGATGTGGGAGTGGGTGGGTAGGGGAGCAGGGCGGGGGATGGGGGAGGGTATAGGGGACTTTCAGGATAACATTTGAAATGTAAATGAAGAAAATATCTAATAAAAATTGGGGGAAAAAAGGGGGGATGGTGGTTGGGGCAGCACCCTTATAGAGGCAGGGGGAGGAAAGATGGGTTAGGGGGGTTTCTGAAAGGGAGACCTGGAAAGGGGAAAAAAAAAAAAAAAAAAGATGAGCAGGATAATTATCTCCACAGAGGATCATGTTGTCATTTACAGAGCTTCCACTATGCAACACTGCTAAAAGCCTGTCCAACTTTCTTATTCTAACTCAAAAACTGTAGCTTTGAGGCTTGAAGGTTATAAACACTGAATGTTCTTCCAGAGGATCTGGGTTCCATTTCCATATAGCAGCTAACAATGGTCTGTAACTCCAGTTTCAGGGAGATCTATCGCCCTCTTCTGGCCTCCATGGGCACCAGACATGCACCTGGTTGCACAGAAACGCATGCAGATAAAACACCTATATATATTATACATATAATTTTTTGAAACCTGTAACTTTTCCTTTTTCTTCCTATTTTATTTTCTGGATAGTGACTAAAAGCCATGGGTTCCTGACACTTTAGATTCCCATTTCCCTGAAGACCCCCATTCCCAGCCCACGCAGCTGCTTGTTCAACCCCATTGCTGAATTTGTCTGTGTTCTTGGTCCTAACTGAAAAGTTTTACTCCCCCTCCTCTCCATTTCTCTCCTCAGGCAGCTGCCATGATTTACACCTTGACTCCATCATCATTTTCTCTGAAATTCTAATAAAATGACACTTGTGCTTCCCTCTGATTCTCTACTTTTTTTTTTTCATAACAAGACTTAGAACCCAAAAGCAAACCTTGAATTTCCCTTACATGTTGTATGGTTGAGTAATTGTGACTTGTGAGTGTGGGCACATTCATGTTCATGCCACAATGGTCCTCTGGAGGTCAGGGAATAACTTTTGGGAGCTGGCATTTTCCTACATCTTCCCTCCACAGTGCAATCCAGAGATTGACCTCAGGCCTGAGAGGCAATCTCTTTACCTGCACTGCTTTGGGGGTTCTTGTGTTTGTTGGTTGGTTTTGTTTTTCTTTTGTTGTTTAATTTATTAACACTTCTTAATGGGTACTCCTCTACAATAGAACATTAATGCTGTTGCAATTTTTCTCTTTATAAACAAAGATGAGATATACAAAACCTTTCCTCAAGTTTTAACATTTCCTCAGAGTAAATTCTTGAAATAAGAATTGCTGAGTCAACCACACACATCTGCCATGGATTCTGGCATCTGCCAGGCACTGACTCTCGCTAACGATCACCTGAGGTCCTTTTACCTTCAGTTCAGTCAGGCTCCTGCTTCTTCCTCAGGTGGTTTCCTGCAATGAGATTTCACATATCAGAACTTTGTGTCTCTCTCTAACAGGTCTGCTTACAAACCAAGACCTGATGTCCCAAGGGAGAAGGAGTCTCCCTGGCTTCCCAGCCCAGCATCCCAGTGACATCCGGGGTGACAGGCATGAGCTGTGAGGAGAGGCTCCAGTAGTGGCCACTAGTAAGTAGCTGGTACTTCCTTGAAACAGGTTTTGTGGTTCCATCAGAGCCCATTGGACAATGGCTACTTGAAGTTCTCAAAGAGTGTCCTATCGTTCAAAGGCACACATATATCTAACTCCTCTACAAACACCCAGCCAACAAAACCCAGTATCTTTGAAAATTAAGTTTGCAAAAACTTTCAAACATAATATGTGATTTCTCCAGGAATCGAGAAAACTAGCCAGTTTTTGATCCATTTTATCTTCATCTAGCATCTAGTAAATTAATTCTATAAGTTGGTTTTGTTTGTTTGTTTGTTTATTTGTTTTTGTTTTTTGTTGATGTTGTTGTTTTTTGAGACAGGATTTCTCGGTGTAGCCCTGGCTGTCCTGGAACTCACTTTGTAGACCAGACTGGCCTCAAACTCAGAAATCTGCCTGCCTCTGCCTCCCAAGTGCTGGGATTAAAGGTGTGCGTCACCACTGTCCGGCAAGTTGGGGGTTTTAATAGTAACCCAAATCCTAAATTTTTACCATTTGCTAGGTCTTGTTTTTCTTAGCTAACCAGCCCCTCCTGGTGGTTACCTGATTCATTGGAACTTTTTACCATTTGCTAGGTCTTGTTTTTCTTAGCTAACCAGCCCCTCCTGGTGGTTACCTGATTCATTGGAACTTTTTACCATTTGCTAGGTCTTGTTTTTCTTAGCTAACCAGCCCCTCCTGGTGGTTACCTGATTCATTGGAACTTTTTACCATTTGCTAGGTCTTGTTTTCTTAGCTAACCAGCCCCTCCTGGTGGTTACCTGATTCATTGGAGGAACTTTCAGTTACCTCAGATACTCCGATTTGTTCATGCAATGGAGCGGTGCTTCTCAGTTGAATCAAACTGAAACTTTCCATCAATAGTTTGTAACAGTAAGCAATGGGATTGAAACATCCTCTGGAATAACTAGGTGTGGTGGCACTCACCTTTAGACCCATCACTCAGGAGCAGAGGCAGGTGGACTTCTGAGTTCAAGGCCATCCTGGTCTACAAATCAAGTTCTAGGACAGCTATATATTCTTGGTTATCCTTGAACTTGTGGTAATCCTTCTACCTCAGTATCCCAAATGCTAGATAATTTAATGCACTTTTATTACATTTTATTTATTTTTTTTAAAGATTTATTTTATTTATTATATGTAAGTACACTGTAGCTGTCTTCAGACACTCCAGAAGAGGGAACCAGATCTCGTTACAGATGGTTGTGAGCCACCATGTGGATGCTGGGATTTGAACTTATCACCTTCGGAAGAGCAGTCGGGTGCTCTTACCCGCTGAGCCATCTCACCAGCCCATTTATTACATTTTAAAAGTGTGTTTTTGTGTATAAACCTACATGCATGACACCTGTGTTGAAGTCAGAAGACAACTTGTATGAGTCAGGTCTCTTTCTACAAAGTTTATCGCAGGGATCAAACTCAGGTTATCAGGCCTACAGACTTTACTTGGTGAGCTATCTAGCCAACCCTACTTAATGCCTTCTTAAGATCCTATCAGTTGAGGACAAAGCAATTAGAAGGTTATAATCCACTATCATCTACAATTAACTTCCTGTATCATCTTTTTATCACAGACCATAAGAGATTTCTGAATAATGTGTTGTAGTTATACAATATACTTGTATCTTCAATGAAGGCTGAATCTCTCAACATTACCTTATAGCCTATAGATCTGTGGTTCACAACCTGTAGGGTCAAAGGACCCTTTCATAGGAGTCTCGAAAGACCATCAGAAAACACTGATATTTATATTAAGATTCATATAGTAGCAAAGTTACAGTTGTGAAGTCATAACAAAAGTAATTTTATGGTTGGAAGTCACCACAACATGAGGAACTATATTAAAAGTTCATATAATTAAGAAAGTTGACAATCACTGTAACATAGTGTTTCACATTAAATACTTAAGTAGGCCTAAGTAATTGTAAATATTTGTAGTGAGAGATGCACATTGGTAGCACAGAGGCATGAGGGAATGGCTTTCTGATTAGATCTCAGGGCTGCTCCACATGGGAGAAACCCATGCCTGCCACTGTAAACCAGGCTGAAAGCCTTTGGTTAAACTGGGTATGGTGGCACATGGTTTTAATTCCAGCACACCTAAGGCAGAGGTAGGAAGATTTTTGTGAGTTTGAGGAAAGTCTAGTCTACATAGCAAGTTCTAAGCCAGCCAAGGCTGCAGACTGACATCCTATGTAAAAATAAATGTTATTTTTAAAGTGCCTGTAGCTGGAAGGCCATAGACCCTATGGGGCAACTACTCTAATTACTTTTCTTTTGTGGTATTGTGATAAATACTATGACCCAAAGCAACTTGGGAAAGGAAAGATTTCTTTCAGCTCACAAGTCCAAGTCACAGTCCATCACTAAAGGAAGTCAAGGCAGGAGCCTGAAGACAGGTCTGCCTTCTACTCCACACACATTACCTCCAACTAAGCAACTGACCTCACAGACAAAGAAGCATAACATTACCTTATGTAGACGGCCGCTTGTTAGCTGGCCCACAGACCTGCTTATAATCAGCTAGCCTTTGTATATAATTAATGATCACCTACTTAGGGATGGAACTGCCTTCAGTGGGCTGGGGCCTCCTACACTGATTAACAATCAAGAGAGTATCTCTACAGAGCAATAAGATCCTTGAATTTCCTCAACCGAGAGTCTCCTTTTAGATAATTATAATCAGTTTCAACCTGACTTCCAAAGCCAACCAGGGCAGCAACCTATTACTAATGTTTTACTCTATGGTCATGTCGTCAAACAGCTTCCTGAATGCTTATTCCCATTGATTACTGTAGCTCTGTCTTGGTCAAAGAAGTTCTTTCTGCAGTGGGGAGAAGTCAATGTATGAATTCCTACTTGGTCAAAGTGTTCAGAATAAGTAACTCTTGAATGATCAATCATAAAAGAGACATCTATATCACCCCTGTGAGGCTTAGGGAACATCATGGATGAGAGGGCAGAAGGAAAATAAGAGCTAGAGAATAAGGAAGAAAGCTGTAACATGTGGTTTTCTAGATATGACATGGACATTGAACTCATGAACTCAAGAGCAGCTGTGGTTAGTTGCACAAGACCTCATAACCTTAAGGCAGTCAGTNCATAAAAGAGACATCTATATCACCCCTGTGAGGCTTAGGGAACATCATGGATGAGAGGGCAGAAGGAAAATAAGAGCTAGAGAATAAGGAAGAAAGCTGTAACATGTGGTTTTCTAGATATGACATGGACATTGAACTCATGAACTCAAGAGCAGCTGTGGTTAGTTGCACAAGACCTCATAACCTTAAGGCAGTCAGTATTCTAGCATAGACAGGGAAGGGCTCACAAGTTCCAGTCCCAACTGAATAATTTATTGGCAGTTTACAGATGCTATGGAACAGAGTCAGGTGTTTTCCGCCAAGGGTGTGGCCAGTTGTAGATCCACTATGACGAAGAGCATAACCCCATACCCATACATACAGCACTAGTTGAACTCAGTTGATGATGAAAAAAGAAGGGACATGAAGATGGAAAAGGACCTGTATGGGGTGTGTGAGCAGAAGTAAGGGGGATGGGGTATGACCAAGATACATCATATGGATGTATGAATTCTCAAAGAATAAATTTTAAAAGCTTTGTAAATAAAGTACCTAAAGGATTTTAATACACAAACTAACAGAATATATGCAGTCAATAAATTTTTGGAAAGATTTTAAAAGATATACCATATATATCATAAAAAGATATGTCTTTTTAATAAAAAATAGTTAAGACTATCAAATAATAAGTAAAAGAATATTTTTAAAAAGGAATTATCTAGAGAAAAAGATTTCTGGGGCCTGGAGAGACGGGTCAGCAGTTAAAAGCACCAACTGCTCATCCAGAGGTCCTGAGTTCAGTTCCCAGCCTCACAGCCATCTGTATGACCCTGCATGGGTTCCGATGCCCGCTTCTGGTGTGTCTAAAGACAGCTACAATGTACTCACACATATAAAATAAATGAATCTTTAATTTAAAAAGGAAAGAAAAGAGAAGGTTCCTTCCACATTATATCAGAGAAGCCTGAACTGGCCAGACTGGCTTGACTTTTACTCCTCCACATCCTAGAATGTAAACTCTCCAAGCTGGAGACTACAGTCTTAGGGCATACTCATCATGACATAGAAATCATGGTGCCAGGATTTTGAGACAGCTGGTCAAATTGTGTCTCCGGTCAGGGAGTAGAGAGCAGTTGGTGGGCACCCAGATTACTCTGCCTTGTTAAATTTACATATTCTGGACAGTTCACAAAACTAGACAGTAATATATAGTCCTCCTAATTAGTGACATTCACTTAACATAATACTTTCATGATACAAACACATAAGAAAGCTTGTGTCCGTACTTAACACTGCCTTGTTAAATTTATATTTCTGTATATGTATATCACAGTTTATCCAATCATATTTGTCAGGCATTTGATTTGATTATAATGTTGTAGAGTTTATAAATAGTAGAAGTGTACATATTAATGTTCAAGTGTGAGAATTTTTCCCTCTAAAATCTCTAAGTGATTTTCACACACACAAATAAACTGGCCTTGCTTCTAATTGGCAGGGTTAGTTATGGCAATACATTATGTACCATGGAATAGTCACACCATTAAAGTTTCCTCACTACCTTCAGACGATTTTATTCAGACCACTAAAAATGACATCAGGTCCACACTGTACACCCAAGGCCTTCATCACATCACATTCTTTGCTGGTTTATTTCATTTAGAAAAAAAAGAAGTTTCTTAATATACTTCAAAAACAATACCAGGCATGGCACCAACAGAAGACCTGCCTACTTGGGTTTTTGATTCTTTCTTTGATATGTACATTTGAGGCAGGAACTGACCATGTAGTTTTCAATAGTTCTGCCTCTACTTCCTGGTTGCTGAGATAATGGGTGTTTTCCACCATGTGCAACCATAAGAACTGCTTTATAGACACTGTAAGTTCTGCCTTTGTGTCAGCAGAAGGCAAGGCTATAATAAATTAGACATTTGCTTTGCTGCTCTCACAGACTGAGGAGTTGGTGGAACAGACCTTATAACCAGTTACTGGCTTTAGTTATCATATCATTTGAAATTTCAGAAGTAATTCCATTAATTTCCTCCTTTTTGGATGTCATTTCTAATCATTCCCCTGAACATTACCACCTAGTTCACTAGGCCTGAGAACTTTTCATTCTCATTGTTCCTTTCTAATGAATGACATTGTTCTTCAGGTCATCATCCAACACAATTTGCAGCAAATAACCAAGTTTGTCTACAACAATCTCTCTATTCCCCCAACATCTGACTTAGGTTAGAGGTCATTCACTTAGAGAACTTTTGAAAAGTAAATCATTACTTAGATAGACCAAAGGGAACCTTACAAACACCTCACTGTCTGCTATGACCAATCTTCGGGTCCTTGTCTGCATTTTCAGCATTTCAGTTACCCCACAGGAGTATTCGATGCATACCTATAGCTAGAGTGGAACAGATCCACATTATAACATGTATTTCACACTCTACTTTGATATTTTTATGCAGACTGAAATTTGTCTTCTACCCATCTCTCTACAAAAACCACAGCATACTGAAGGCTGTCATTTGTTCCATTCATTTTTATTTTCCCTTAGGGACATGGTCCTGCTATAAGCCCAAGTTGACCTCAAAGTTGACACCATCCTGCCTCAGTCTCCTGAGTGTAGGGATTCTGTTTAAGGTAAAGTGCACCTTTTGATTTAAAGACACATCTGGCAATCAAGTAGGAATGATCACATTTGGGCTGGAGAGATGGCTCAGCAGTTAAGAGCACTGACTGCTCTTCTGGAGGTCATGAGTTAAAATCCCAGAAACCACATGTTGGCTCACAACCATCCATATTGAGAAACAAATAAAACAACTCTATGGGTTGAAGTGAGTGGGGCCAGAGGAAGAGGGAGAAGGGAAGTGCAGGATGGGGAGGGGCAGAAATGATCACATTTAACAATTCCTAATAATATTTTCAAAACAACTCTTTATCACTCGTGTATAAAATCCCCCAGGAATCACGCCTCTGAAGCCCAACAGGAACAGAGCTGCTGAAATCTTTCACTAGTTATCTTTGGTGGTCTTGTGACGTCTTCCCCTTAAAGTCTCCTTAAAGATGACAAGGCAAAGGTCATGTTCTTAATCAAAACACACAATTACCCGACTTCCTGTTCCACCCCTTTACACAAGGAGCTGGCCAACACTTGGCGTCTTTGCTTAGTTACTTCACGTTCTTCAACACAAGCTGCAATATTCCTTATGCTGGGCTAAGATACCCTGACAAAAGCAACTTAATAGAAAAAGAGGTTTGTTCTGACTTACAATTTGAAGGGATAAATTCCACTGTGGCATGGAAGGTGTGGTAGAAGGAACAGAGTCTACTGGTCACGTTACATTCTCAGTGAAGAAGCAGAGAAAGAAAGAAGTTGGACCAGGCTATAAACCGATAAGCCTGTAACCAAGTACTCACTTCCTCTGATGAGGCTCCGCCTCTTAAAGGTTCCACAAACTGTTCAAGTAGCACTAGTTGGTCAAAAAACATTCAAACACAAGAGCTGCCTATAAGGGCTACTGTACAATCATTTGACAATAATCAAGAACCAGTATTCTCCAGGAACTTTCTATGTATATGAACAGCTTTGTTTCCCACCTCATCCTTATGCTCATCTTTCTTTTATTAAATAAAATGTTTTATTATGTGTATGCTTGTGGTGAGGTTTACACATGGTAGAGTCATGTGGTGTAGATCAGAACTCCCCTCCAACTAGGTAAATCCTGGGGATGGCCATCTCCCCAACTGACTGTTTTGTTTTAGCATAGGATCTCACAGAAGCCCTTTAAGGAAAAACCAAGAAAGTATTTGAAGAACTAAGACTCAAATTTCACAGTTGAGGAAGCTACTAGTTAAGGCTCTATATTGTATTAACATGGTTAGTCAGGACCCAAGAAGATAATAAGTCCTAGAAGATGTATTTCATTTTGAACAGTTTAGGATTGTCCTAGTTTTTGTGATACTATTCTTGGGGAGACATCTACTTAGCCCTAATAGGGAACCAATCAAAGACTACCACCAAAGTCCTACTTGAGGTCAGATGTGGTGGTATACACCTTTAATCCCAGCTAGCCAGAGCTATACAGTGAAATCCTATATTTAAAAAAAGAAGAAGAAGAAGAAGAAGAAGAAGAAGAAGAAGAAGAAGAAGAAGAAGAAGAAGAAGAAGAAGAAGAAGAAGAAGAAGAAGAAGAAGAAGAAAGATCTGGGGCTGATGAGGTGGTTCAGTGGTTAAGAGTGATTACTAACTGCTCTGATAGAAATTCAATTCCCAGCTCCCATACCAGGCAGCTCACAATTACCTATAATATATATATATATATATATATATATATATATATATATATATATATATATATATATATGTATATAATGCTTAAATAAATCTAACTTGATTTGATCCAGTGAGTTTTACTATGGTTACTTTACAGGAAGTTGAGTGAAGAGTTATTTATGGAAGCAGAAATGACTCAAAAGTTGTATTATTCCAGCACACGAGACAGCTCACCACGGCTAGAAACCCAGAGTATACCATACTACCCACAGGCAGTTCAGCATGCTGGAAAGTATATCTTCCAGGTAGTTCTATTGTTCTGAGCCACTTCCAATCAGTTTAGCTCATCTCAGCTGGTTTGAGATTGCATCTAGGTAGTTCTCACCACTTTTATACATAAGGAGGGGGAGACCTAAAGAATCTGCTCAGTTTCAGGAACTTCCTGAAGACTTTGAGTTGTTTATTTTTGAATTTAACAATTCTTCCTGCAGGATGAATGTTTTGCCTCCTTTCAAACACCCTGTATCTTAAGGAGCTTCTCTCCAAGAAAGAATTTTGTTGAGAAGCTGGCTAATCTAAGGCTCTCAGAAGCCCTTATGAAAGGACAAAGGGAATTGGCTTCTATATCTTTGCAGATTGGACAAGATTCTGATTGGGAGCAGAGCCAGGACCTTGAAATTTTTAAGATTTCAGTTCATGGGAACTTGGCATTTCAGCCCTGAAGAGACTGGTATTTCAGTGCCAAGGCTGCTTTGTGGTAGGTCTGTGTTGCACTTGAAATATCCTGTGGGCTGGAGAGATGGCTCAACACTTAAGAGCACTAACTGCTCTTCTGAAGGTCATGAGTTCAAATCCCAGCAACCACATGGTGGCTCACAACCATCAGAAATGAGATCTGACTTTTCTGGGTGTAACACTCTTGGTTTAGAGTTATTTACTTTCAGAACTTCAAATATATCAGTTCATTCTTTTCTGGGTACAGATGGCCTATCTAGATATTCCTGGTGCATCTGAAGACAGCTATACAGAAACCTACCTGCTCTGCCTCTTGAATACTGGGATTAAAGGCATGTGCCTGCCAATACTGATAGTCCATATTCATGTAAGGCTATTATTGAAAAGAGTTTGCTATTTTCTCTTAATTTGTTGTTTGCTGGATTACTGCTGTTTCTTTTTTCTCCCCTAATAGTTTGGGAATTGTTTTGCTATGTTGGACATGTTTGATCCTTTCCTAATTTGTTGCTGTTAATCTGTTTCTTTCATAGAGCATATACTTTCATGTGCTGTTATAGAAGACTTTCTTTCTTCTTCTTCCCTCTATAGCAGTGCTTCTCAACCCCTTTGGTGGCTGAATGACCCTTTCACAGAGGTCACATATCTGATATCTTGCATATCACATATTCATATGATTTATATGAATCATAATTCATAACAGTAGGAAAGTTACAGTCATGAAGTAGTAATGAAATAATTTTATGGTTTTTGGTGACATGAGGAATTATATTAAAAGGTCACAGCTTCAGGAAGGCTGAGAATTAGTGCTCTATAGTATTCCTTTAACATCCTACAATGTTGGTTTGACTGCTATAAATAGCATCCATTTGTGCTTGTCTTGAAAAAAATCCTTATTCTTCATCAATTGTGAAAGTTAACTTTTCTGGGTGTAACACTCTTGGTTTAGAGTTATTTACTTTCAGAACTTCAAATATATCAGTTCATTCTTTTCTGGGTACAGATGGCCTATCTAGATATTCCTGCTTTGGTAAGATGAACTGATGTATTTCTCATACCATGCTAATAGTGTTACTTTGTATTTCTGACATCTTGACTATGAAGTATGGTGAATTTCTTCACTGCCCATATTTATTTACTCAATATTCTGAATGCCTGTTGTTTTTGGATGTCTACTTCATTCTCTGGGTTTCAGACATTCCTAGTATAATTTCATTAAGCATTATTCCTTTCTCTGCTCCTTGTACAATATGCCCTCCTAAATACATCCCAGACTTCATGGAAATATCGTTCATGCTTAATTTTCTCCTTATATGTCTGTCTGTATAGCTGTCTCCTCTTTGTATTCTCATCCCTTATGTTTGTTCTTCTGTGTTTTCTTGTCTGTTGGCAATACTTCCTGATGTGGAAGTGTTTCTATTTGACCATTTCCTTCACTTTCAGTATTTCTATTTGGTTTTTAATGTTTCAATTCCCTTCCTGAGTTTTCCCTTCATATATTGGACTTTCTCCTCCAGTTTATTAAATTTTCATTCTCTCTGGAGAATCGCTTGTGTAAATTTTGGATAGATGTACTTAACTCATCCATCTTCTTGAGACTTCTTTATGGTCATTCATATAAAAAGTAAGACTGAATTCTTTCTCAGACATGTCACCTATCTCACTGACTTTGGCTTCCATTATAAGGGAATTATGAGGTTTGGAATGAGTGTTGTGATGAATTGTTTTGCCATTTAATTTTCTTTTGTGTGTGTTGATTGGATTTATCTTAAAATTTTCAGTTCTCTTCCAACTCTCTAGTTGTCTTTTTTCTGTAAGTCTTCATGAATGTCAGCTATGAAAACTGTGAAGCTTGGTGTTGACTCCAAAGTGGGTTTACTGAGGTGACCTAGATGTGACAGCGTAACAACAGGACCACCACACACTTATCACCAGAGAGGCCACATGGAGTGAAAACCCCAGTGGAATGCTGAACTCTGAATCTGCTAGGGGCTCGAGTCAAAATGAAAATGCCAGTTTTACATTGAATTCTGAACTGGGAAGAAGAGTCAGAACTTTAGTCTTATAGTGATCTCTAAGAGCTTTTGAGCCAAAGCATTTGCACAATGGTCAGTACTGGGACCTCTAGAGCCAAAACCCCTTTCCCATGGTGAACTCTAGAGGTGCTATAGCCAAATTTCTGGCTTGAAGATAAACTCAGGGACTGCTAAAACCAAAACCCTTTGTACTGACATCTGGGGCCCCTGGAGTTAAAGGTACTTTTCCAAGGTAAACTCTGGGACCACTGCAGACAAAACTTGAGTCCTAACGTGAACTCTCAGACGGCTCAGATCAAAGGCCAGGTCCCAAGGGGATCTCTGGGACCACTGGAGCCACAGAGCAGGGTCTGAGGTAAACTTGGATCACTAAAGTCAAAGACTAAGTCCTTAAATAAGCCAAGGCCCTAGTTCCATCCTGAATTGTATGATCTCTACAGCCAAAGACCCTGTCCTGCCTCAAGTTTTGAAGTAATTTTTTCCAACTTTTATTAGATATTTTCTTCATTTACATTTCAAGTGTTATCCAGAAAGTTCCCTATACCCTCCCCCCTCCCGGCCCTGCTCCCCTACCCACCTGCTCCCACATCTTGGCCCTGGTGTTCCCCTGTACTGGGGCATATAAAGTCTGCATAACCAAGGGGCCTCTCTTCCCAATGATGGCCAACTAGGCCATCCTCTTCTATATATGCAGCTAGAGACATGAGCTCAGGGGGTACTAGTTAGTTCATGTTATTCTTCCACCTATAGGGTTGAAGACCCCTTCAGCTCCTTGGGTACTTTCTCTAGCTCCTTCCTTGGGAACCCTGTGTTCCATCTAATAGCTGACTGTGAGCATCCACCTCCATGTTTGCCAGGCACTGGTATAGTCTCCCACGAGACTGAAGTAATGCTTTTAACACACTTTCTTAAGCAAGATGTGTACACATGAAAAAGATCATTTTCAAATGCACACTGCCCTAGTTTGTTTTCTGTTCCTGTGATAAAACCTAACCATAACCAGCTCAGGAAAGGAAGAGCTCTTTTGGTTCACAGCTCACAGTCCATCACTGGGGGTGCCAAGGCAAGGACTCAAAGCAGGTGCCTAGAGGCAAGAACTGAAGCACAGACCAAGTGAGGTACAGCATTTACATTCTTCTTTTTTTCTTTCTTCTTTTTTTCCATCGGAGTAAAAATTCTGGGATATATCCTGAATTGGCTTGTTGGGTTTTTGACAGTGACCATATGGGAGGGCCAAGTTCATGTTTCCATTGCCATCTCCACCTTCATCCAATAAGGAGAAAATTTCTTTAATTCAGCAGTTTGTTTTCATAGGTGATCAATCGTGGTGTGCTAAAGGGAACAGAGAAGGGGTAAGAGCTCCTGCATTAGTGAAGGGGTAGCTCCATTGCTGCAGCTAACACACCTACACAGCCATCCTAGTACCAGAAATGTGCCACATCCAGGACTACCAGACCCAGCTTACTCACTTTAAAATTAATTTACCTTTTTATTATTGAGTTACAGTAATTTTCTTATATTTTAAATGTCAGTACTTTGTCAGATATTTACAATACATATTTAGTGTGACTTCACTTTAACATTGTGTGTGTGTGTGTGGGGGGGGGGTGTATGAGGACCCCAGTTCATGTCCTAAAACCCACATAACACTAGGTGTGGTGTACACAGCCAAAACCCTAGTTTGGGGAAGGCACGGGATTCCTAGGATCACTGTTCAGCCATTTTAACCTCATTAATGATTTCCAAGCCAATAAAAGACCCTGTTTCAAAGAATACCTTCCAAAAATTATTGGAGGATGACACCCAAGGTTGTCCTCTGGCCTACACAGACACATAACCATACCCACACTATACACATATACACTCGCGCGCGCACACACACACACACACACACACACACACACACACACACACACGCACATGTGCACACTTAAAGAAAAATTACCAGGTTTTGAAATCAAGCTAATGGTAACTATATAGAGACCCAGCTACTCAGAACAAGACAAGGAGATTACTTGTATCCAGGAGTTTGAAAGCCATCTGGGAAATATAGGGAGACCCCGACTCATAAATCAGATAAATCTGTTTTTAAAATATATAGCAACAGGAACAACATTCCCAGAATATGGTAGGGAGTTGTGGAAAGGAACAGCCTGAAGCCAACCCGTAGTTTTCCTCATTTTAAACACTTTATTCTAATTTTTGAGCAAATGTCGATGATACAATTCAAAAGACACAAGCAGGTGTGAAGCAAAAATGACAGCCTCCCTCCTATCGTGTTCAGCTTCTCAGAAACAGTCTCCTTTAGAGGTGACCAATAACTTCAAGAATTTACCACTGCAATAACCTGAGTCAGACCCAGCACAGCTCCTCCCTTGGATTAATGACACTGCCATAATACTTGGCATACTGTTAGCACCTTCACATCAACTCCTTTATGGGTTTTCCATTGGCACTTACACTGTCATCTTTTCATTATATATCCCTAATGCTTCAACTCTTCATGTACAATATATAAGGTCTGTTGAGTACATTAATAAATAACAAATGAAGTATATTTTTTCTAGGATCCTGCTGTGAGGAGTGACTCAAGCAGCAATTCACACAGGTAAACAGAGTCCATAGTCCATCTTGTAATAACCTCTCCCCAGAGAAGAGTTAAACAGATGAGTCCTCTGTCCTTGTAAATCTGAACCCGCAAGAACTGTTGAGGTACTAAGAGTAGTCCCCAGAAGGCTAACTAGCCCAGTGCCCCTTTGTTTCTTCATATGGTCCTAGGAACTCAAACTCCCTGTCTTTCTCCTAAACCCTGTGACTTACTGAAGGTCTGGAGAGTCCACTAACATATTTCCCAAACGGCTGGTAGTGCCCTTCTTTCTCCACATTCAGGATGCTGCTTCACAGTATACATTTTCTAACCATTACAGAGATGGACCTGAACATGGGTATAATAAGGAGGAAGTTGTGTCATAATCTTGCAAAAATGCTTACTTTTTAGTGAATAGCTGAAGCTCTTTTTTTTCAACAAATGTTTTGTCTCTGAAAAAATTATTCTTTGAAATTTTCATACAATGCAATTTGGGCATGATCACCACATACTCCTTCCAGATCCATCCTTAACCCCCAACTTCATGTTTTTTTTTAAAGTAATTCAAAGCCGGGCATGGTGGCGCATGCCTTTAATCCCAGCATTCGGGAGGCAGAGGCAGGTGGATTTCTGAGTTTGAGGCCAGCCTGGTCTACAAAGTGAGTTCCAGGACAGCCAGGGCTACACAGAGAAACCCTGTCTCGAAAAACTAAAAAAAAAAGAAACAAAAAAAAACCCAAGTAATTCAAGTCTAATTTGTACTCCCATCTACTCTTGATAACACCCAATGGAATGTGGTCATCCTAACAGTGGACATACTCCATACTCTTAAGGAAAACTGACTCTCCCCTTCATTTTTCCTTCCTTGAATCAGATCTCGTATATAGTAGCTCTAGTTGTCTTGAGACTTGCTATATAGACCAGGCTAGCTTCAAACTAAGAGATCCAACTGTCTCTGTCTCTCCAATGTTGGGATTAAAGGAGTGTGCCACCACACCCAGCCCATGCTGTGTCTCTTTAAAATAAAGGGAAAAGGATGCTGAGGTCAAACAACTTATACAACTAAAAAGGATTACAACAGAACCTGAGAACTAGTAAAAAGAAGAGATGCTTTTTTGTCTGTTTTCTTTTTTTGAGAAAGTCTCTCTAGATAGCCCCTGGCTGTGCTGGAACTATGTAGACCAGGCCTGCCTCTGCTCCCAAGTGTTACGATTAAAGACATGTGTCACTACACTGTCGTAGGACAGAATATTTCTTTGGGGGATGAGTATGTAAATTCTGACATTTTAGAATTGTACCTTTCATTTCTTGTTTTGTTTTGTTGTTTTTTTTTTTACACAAGATCTTACCTTAACCCAAGATGACCCTGAACTTGTGGCAACTGTCTTGTCTCAGCTTCCCAAGTGCCGTAATTGCAGGAGTTCACCATCTTACCTAGAATATCTTTTATTTATCTTTTCCCTACAGCACATGTGTGGATGCCAGAGGACCACTTGCAGCAATCACTTCCCTCCTACCTTATGAGCCCCAGAAACTGAACTCAGGTCACTGGGCCTAGTGACATTTGCCTTTGAGCCCTTTTATCAGCCATCATCCATTTTTGGATATTAGTAATTTGGTCTTCTTTTTTATTGATCAATCTACTTCATTACATATTCTGTTGATCTTTTATTTAGACTTAATGATTTCTACTAGTTCCCAGTATTTCTTTTGATTATATTATTTTTACTCACTTAAATATATAGTATATGCTACATTTTGAATGTTACTATGATTAAAATAAAAAAAGAAATCTTAAATGGACCTTAAAGGAATGAAGAGCCAAGAGTGGTAAATATATTACATCTTAATAGACAGTAACTGATTAAAGCATATTAATGTCTTGTGTAACAGGAAAAGAATGATATATATATAATAATTATATTTGAGGAAGGAGTCGAATGAATGAAGGTTTTTTGGATCCTTTTACTGTCTGTGGGGGAGAAAGGGACGTATTAACTTTGGTGGTTGTGCTGTATGATGATCAGAAGGCAAGCTCCTGATGCCGCCTTCTCAGATCCCCTTGAGTCCTGTCTTCTCCGAGCTAAGGCTTACCTTCTACTCCAGCACTGCTGCCCTGGCTCAGCTTCCTTGGCTGACAGGAGTCCAACCTGAAGTCACCAAGCCTACCTGTCCTGAGTTGTCACTGCATCTTTCAGAGTATACAATGTCACACTATTAAAATGAGAACCAGGCATGTAGTTCAGATGGGAGAGTACATGACTCACATGTATACACCCTCGAGTTTCATTCCCAGCATCACATAAAACTAGGTGTGGTGGCTCATACCAGCAAGATGGCTCAGCAGGTAAAGCAGCTTGAGGCCAAACCTGACACCCGGAGTTCCATGCTTGGACCTACATGGTGAAGGCTGAAACTGTTAGCTCTAAGTTATCTTCTGACCTCCAACATGTAAGGGAAGACAAGCATGCACCACCTCCACCTCCACACACGACAGACAGACAGACAATTTTTCTCTCCCTTCTCTAGGCTGCTCAGAGGTGTTTCCTTGTGGCCATCTTTATAACTGCACATTCCAAGAAGGCACATTTGCCAGGAGGTGACTGCATCTACTCACAGCTTGTCATGAAGGCCACCATGCTAACACACTGGACCACACAGTATTTCCCCTTGCATTTTCCCTGTTCTTCCTCAATACCAATCCCCAGTTGGCACCTCTCAAATGAAGTAACAATAGTTTATCTTTGCCTTATGTTATTTTCTAGGGAACTCAAGTTGAGAAATTCCACTAAAGAATAAAAACAACATACAAGTTTCTAACTAATTAGGAAAAATTTAGAAAGTTTAAAAATACAATTCAGAAGATGCAATGGTTTAAGCCAATACCACAATGTATATTTTGACTCCCCAAAGAATCAGTGGTTACATGTACACTTGAATATAAGGGTACTAAGTATATTTATTGTACTACATATTAATTTAATTTATATACTAAGTGTAAATGGACTAAGTGTTTTAATTAAAAGATAAAAATTGTCAGACTAAGCCAAGGCTACACAGAGAAACCCTGTCTCAAAAAAACAAAAAACAACAACAACAAAAAAATTGTCAGACTAAATGACAAGCATATGAAGGGTTTAGGGCTAATTCAGGATAGAATGCTTGTCTAGCATGCAGGAGACTGTTTAAACTACAGCACTCAAGGAAAAGAAGGGAAAATGTTCACATTTGACATGAGTCTCTAATTCATGACCCCTTCCCCAAGAAAGTACACACTTAGTGCAAGAACATCAAAATGATATATTATCAAGTTACAAGAAGGAAATAGGAAATTAAAGACCCAAGTTTTAATTACCATTCTGTCTCTGTGTCTCTCTGTATGTGTTTCTGTGTCTCTATCTGTCTCTCTGTCTCTCTCTGTCTCTGTCTGTCTCTCTCTCTCTGTGTCTCTCTCTCTCTGTGCTACAGATGGACACTAGGCCCTTACACACACTAAACATGTGCTCTTATGCTAAGAAACACACCCAGCTTCTACTTCTGTAATCTTTAAACAAGACTAATATTTCTCTCAATGATTATGAAAAAGTAAATTCCCTTTGAAACATTGTGACAATATTCATTAAGCATGGAAATGAAATCTGGGACTATCCCCTCTGACAATGAGACAAAGATGTCTTTGCTCTGATTTCATTTCTGACTATCCCCTCTGACAAAAAGACAAAGATGTCTTTGCTCTGACTTCATTTCTGTTGAGGTGATAAGATGTTCCAACAGAAAGCTAAAAAAAGTGGGGGAAGGATTTGGATAAGATTATAGTCCTTAACAGCAAGGAAGTCACTAGTTAGTAAGCTTGAAACAGCCAGCCACACCACACCCATGGTCAAAATCAGACAGAAATAAATGCACCCATGCTGCCTGCTGGCTTGCTGCTTATGCTCATCTAGCTAATTCAGAACTCCACGCCAGAGAATGGGTCCACCAACAATGGGTTGAGTCTTCCTGCATCAATTAACAAGATAATTCCACATCTATACATGACCACAGGGCAATCAGATCTAGGTAACTCCTCAACTGAGGCTCTCTCCTGAGGTGATTCTATATTTCAACAAGGTGACAATTGGGGGTACCTAGTCTTGAAATGCTAAGTTTGGCTGAAATACTCGGGAGTCCTGCCCTGTTCTGAATATAAATGGAGTAGATGTGAATTGGGAGGTTGGGGAAGGGGCCTCGAAGAGGAAGTGTGGGGGCGGGGCTGGGAGGAGAGAAGGGAGGAAAAACTTGGGTCAGAGATGTAAAAAAGAACAAGAAAGAAAGAAAAAAAACTCGCTACCACAGTCTCTAATACACCCTGGTGACTTTTATTTCTTCTTCCTTTTTTTGTTTGTTTGGTTGGTTTTAGTTTTTTGAGACGTTTCTCTGTATAGCCTTGACTGTCCTGGAACTTATACTCTGTAGACTAGGCTGTCCTTGAACTCACAGAGATCCACTTGCCTCTGCTTCCCAAGTGTTAGGATTAAAGGTGTGTGTCACCACAGACTGGCTCTGGTAACTTTTCAAGGGACATTCAAAGTCTTTCTTGTAAGCATGGTAGGAGTAGGAGATAAAGACTATTCTGACTGTGCTAGAAGCATATCTTACAAATTAATAACACCTCTGTTGCCAAGGAAAAAAGATAGCAGTTACCAGGTTACCTGTGACAGAAATTGGTTCCATTCAAAGAACCCCTGTTAATCAAAGGAAACAATCGGTACAGCAAAATGACAGTCCACAGAATGGGAGAAACTTTTTATCGGCTACACTTCATACAAGGGGCAAATTTCTGGAATTTACAAAGAATTGTAGAAAATACAAAGGAAATAAAAACTGCCAATCAACAAACTGGCAAATAAACTGAAAGGACAGTTTAAAATATAAAAACAAAAATGAAAAAAGTGGCCATTGAAACAAGGGCCCAGACCTTAGTAGACCTCAGCACAACTGACTCCATGATAGAAGTGCCAGAACCATCTGCCAAAACTAAAACCAAGGCCTCATCCATTGAACTCCATATAGTCCTGGGAAAGTCTCAAAATACACTATTTAGTTTCTGCAGTTCTGCTTCTGGGTCTTGTTAACTGAAGTATGTCAATCCACAACATGGTTTTTGTGCTTATAAGATCATCCTGAAAAAGGCTCAATGCTACACTGGGATCCTGAGCACCCATTTGTGTACCCAGCCAGGTAATAAAAACTTAAACCCACATCTGAGCAGTCTTCTCTGGTGATTATCCCACAAGAGCCATAAATATTTTTATTAAAAAATGTTCAATATCCCTAGCCATCAGGCAAATGCTAAGATACCATCTAACCCCAGGAGGGCTACCATCAATAAATCTAACAAATGCTGAAAATGATATAGACAGAAAGAAACCCTTACTGTTGGCAAGGGTGCAAACTAGTACAGACACTGTGGAATTGAGTTTGGATAGTCCTCAAAAAGTTACAAAAAGAAGCCTGACATGATGGTACACGCCTTTAATCTGAGCACTCTGGAGGCAGAGGTAGGTAGATCTCTCTGAGTTGAAGGACAGCCTGGTCTATAAAGCTGAAAAAGTTCCAAAAGAGCCAGAGAGACCCTGTCTTGAAAAAAATAAAAATAGGACTACTATTATTATATAGCATAATAACATGATATAGTAAATAGCAAATAACATATGTGTACTTATAAACAAATGTATATGTGGAGGAAGTACAACATAAAGGAAAGAAGAAAGCCTAAGTCTTAGAGGATGCGGAAGGATTGCAAGCAGGAAATGAAGTGTGAAAGGATAGAAAACTGTCACCGGGCGTGGTGGTGCAGGCCTTTAATCCCAGCACTCGGGAGGCAGAGGCAGGCGGATTTCTGAGTTCGAGGCCAGCCTGGTCTATAGAGTGAGTTCCAGGACAGCCAGGGCTATACAGAGAAAACCTGTCTCGAAAAACCAAAAAGAGAAAAAAAAGAAAAAAGAAAACTAACTGTCTCTAGTTCCAACTCTGACAGGGATTTTTTTTTTTTTTAGTTTGGATAGTGGATACGTGGATAAAAATGCATTCAAGAGTAAAGTATAAAATCCAGCTGGGCGGTGGTGGCACACGCCTTTAATCCCAGCACCTGGGAGGCAGAGGCAGGCGGATTTCTGAGTTCGAGGTCAGCCTGGTCTACAGAGTGAGTTCCAGGACAGCCAAGGCTATACAGAGAAATCCTGTCTCAAACACACACACACACACACACACACACACACACACACACACACACACACAATCCAGTGTGAGGCTCTATAGCTTCTGTTCCAACTAGCTATTCAAATTGTAAAGAAGTTCACTGAGTTATACATTCTTTGGGTCTGGTTTTTTTTTGGGGGGGGGTGTATTTATTTGCAATGCTCTTTTTTTTTTTTTTTTTTTCTCATTCTGGTCGGCCCTGCTCGCTCCAGCCGGCCCCGCTCGGCCCCGCTCACTCCAGCCAGCCGGCCCGCCCTGCTTGCTCAGTCCCTGCTCTCTCCAGTCCAAGGATTCATTTATTATTATTCATACTTACACTATAGCTGACTTCAGATGCACCAGAGGAGGGTGTCAGATCTCATTATGGGTGGTTGTAAGCCACCATGTGGTTGCTGGGATTTGAATTCGGAAGAGCAGTCGGGTGCTCTTACCCGCTGAGACATCTCACCAGCCCCTGCAATGCTCTTTTATAATAAAAAATTGTTTTTAATTTAAAAGCAATTTAAAAAATCACTGAGTCTAGACTCAGTGTATATGAATCCTGAGAAAAACATCCAGTAGACTGGACTCTGGTCATTTAACTGTGTGTGTGTGTGTGTGTGTGTGTGTGTGTGTGTGTGTGTGTGTGTTGTATTCATTCTTGTGAATGCATGTTTGGTTTTTTGGGGTTGTTTTGTTTTGTTTTGTTTGTTTTTAAGAGCATTTTTGGAAGTGTGGTAATCAGCAAAAAGGGTCATTTAGTCACTGGGAAGGGATGGCCTTGCCTGAGGTGATGTCAGCAAGATGAACAAAGATGTGCGGATGAAAGCAGTGACTAACCAAAAGTTAATAGAAATCTAAATTAGTTGAGTGCGGCTGGAAGGATCAGATGAAGGTGCACTATATAGAGATAATTAAAGAAAAAGGACTAGAACACGGTACTGTTGATGACTTGGTGGCTAAAATCACTCCAAAAGGCAGAAAGCCCTGGTACCTGGCAGTGTAAAGGAACTCCTACAAAGAATAAGAACATTCCTTGTTCAGCATACCAGGTAATGTAAGGGTGGATTAGATAGAATGTGTTGTTCTATGGATTTATTTCTGAAAGTAAAACTTGCTGTAATTAGAAACTGATTTCCCGACAGCCGGAGCAAGCAGGGCCGGCCTGAGCGAGCGGGGCAGACCAGAGGGGCAGACCAGAGCGAGCAAGGTTGACCGGAACGAGAGAGAAAAAAAAAAAAAGAAATTGATTTCCCAAAGTAAAGTCTTGTTTTTTTGTATGATATTATACAATTTTCAGTTTGTTTTTTTTTTAAAAGAGCATATTTGGGCTGGTGAGATGTCTCAGCGGGTAAGAGCACCCAACTGCTCTTCCGAAGGTGATGAGTTCAAATCCCAGCAACCACATGGTGGCTTACAACCAACCATAATGAGATCTGACGCCCTCCTCTGGTGCGTCTGAAGTCAGCTATAGTGTACTGTACTTATGAATAATAATAAATGAATCCTTGGACCGGAGAGAGCAGGGACTGAGCGAGCAGGGACTACCGGAGCGAGCAGGGCCAGCAGGCCAGAGCAAGCAGGGGCAAAAAAAAAAAAAGAAAAAAGAAAAAAAGAGCATATTTTGGAGCTGGACAAATGGCTCAGTGATTAAGAGTATTTGCTGCTCTTGCATAGGACCTGGATTCAGTTCCCAGCACCCATACTGGGCAGTTTACAACTGCCTTCTAATTCCACTTCCAGGAAATCTGATGCCTTCTCTGACCCCAGTGGGTACCTACACTTAGGGTAAACAAACTCATGTAGACACTCACACATGCATGTAAATAAAAATCTAAAGTGAAAAAACTGAGATTATGACATAAATTTAATCATTACAAGTAGTATTTATATATAAATGATATATATATTTTATATATACACACACTAATGAGTTAGAATAAAAACAGCTCAAAATAATAGAAAAAAAAGTTAATTAAATTTAAAGCATATCAGTGATAGAATCCAAATAAAAATACTCTATTTTCATAGTTAAAAGTTTTTTAAAGCCGGGCGTGGTGGCGCACGCCTTTAATCACAGCACTCAGGAGGCAGAGGCAGGCGGATTTCTGAGTTCGAGGCCAGCCTGGTCTACAGAGTGAGTTCCAGGATAGCCAGGGCTATACAGAGAAACCCTGGCTTGAAAAAGCAAAAAAAAAAAAAAAAAAATTCTTAAATCAGATCTTCTTTCAAAGTGTTTTCATACTTTACTTAGAGAATCAATTTATTCAAAGAATCATTTTATTTAAATTACAAGTTTTGTCTTATTTTTAAACCCACTCGATGTCTGTGTTCTTCATGTTGGAATTAAATACCTGAAGGAGTTGGGATCTTATGAATACAGCCAGGACAACAGTGGAGAGAGTCATGAACAAAGACATCGCAGTCCACACAGAAAACATTCTGGCACACTGTGCAAACATAGACCTGCAATGGAAAGGAGAAAGGCACATAAACAAAATTAGTTTCCAAAAGTTAACAAGTGCATAGCGAAAAGACAATCTCCAGCACTTTACTAAGCCAGAAAAACCACTAACTTCATTCTAAATATTGGTCCTTATACTCACAAAAAGTAGTCCTCATCTCTAATCAAGGGAACTTCTCTTTGCAAAAGATGGAGACCATTACAGAAAACTACAACCAATCAAAATGCAGAGTTGTGGTTCCTGGTCCCAGCTGACACATCTACAATATAGCTCCTGCACCTGAGGCTCAAGGATCATTGCAAAAGAAGGAAAGAAAGACTGTAGAAGCCAGAGAAAGGGGAGGATGCCGTGAGATTGTGTCCCCAGGAATGTCAGAGACAACCATCAAGTCTGATTTTGTGACTGCCTAAACATGAACAAGGACAACAAACATGCTAACATGGATATGGGGGAGCCCATAGGGCCTCAGCCACACCATGGGACACTGACAGTGGGAGAAATAGTCTTCCCAACAGGTTATCCAATATCAATGGTCAAACCTGAAAACACATAGCAATGCACAGATGGAGCAGGCTTTGCTTGTGTATTTAGGGACAGACGGACAGACAGGTGGGTGGGTGGGTGGATGGATAGATGGATGGATGGATGAAGAAAGCTCAAAGGATGAAGCATTTTACCATGCAAACATGAAAATTTATCCCCAGAACTTATATAAAGATTGAAGGAGAAAAAGAGCTTCCAAACATTGTCCTTTGACCTGCACACATGCACTGGGCATGTGTGGGCCCACACTCTGACAAACACATTATACTCTCTAATACACTAATAATAGTAAACTTTAATACTGCCAAATGATTTTCTAAAGTGGTTTTGGTGAGGCTGAAGCTACTAGTGACCAAGAAAAATGTAAAAAGTTTTTTTTTCAACTAAGAGACTCATACCCATGCTTCATGCATGTTAAGGTAGGTAAGTTACCCCACCAGTGGCAAGGCATATAAAATTTAATGAAAAGAAAAAATTTTTCTCTATTTACTTTATTATTTGTTTGTTTGTTTGTTTTGAGAGTTAGGAAGGACTCAGTCTCCTGAACAGCCAGGACACTGCACGCCTGCTACCATACCTCCTTAATAAACCTGCTTTATTGGTGAGAACAAGCAGAGCACGACAGCACTGGCCTGTGATCTCAGCCTTGAACTCCTAGGTTCACATGTTTTCTTTGCCTACCATCCCAGGAGCTGAGATTATAGATGCATGCCTCTGCACTTGGCTCTGTCTTCAAAAAACAGTTTAAAGTATTTTATTATTGGTACAATATTTTATTTATGAAACCATAATGCTAATTTCAAAATAAGTTATAATAAATAGACTTTAATATAATACTATATTATATTAAATATAATATAGTATAATATAGTGCCACCACTGCCCAGCTCATAATACTATATTTTTAACACTTCTAAACTAAATGCAATGTTGCTTGAAAAACTGAAAAGTATTTAAAATCTCTCTGTAGTAAAATAAGAATAAGAATGACAGGCCAGGCGTGGTGGCACACACCTTTAATCCCAGCACTTGGGAGGCAGAGGCAGGTGGATTTCTGAGTTCGAGGCCAGCCTGGTCTACAGAGTGAGTTCCAGGACAGCCAGGGCTATACAGAGAAACCCTGTCTCGAAAAACCAAAAAAAAAAAAAAAAAGAATAAGAATGACAAAACTATTTAAATTATTTTGTTCCCATTTTACCTCTATCTACTTATTGTCTTTATAGGGAACTAACTTCTTATGGTGTCACTATTTCAATATTTCTTGTGTATTAATGTTGAAAAAGCCAATAAACTTACATGTTGGTCTTTCAATTCCCCCTGACATCCATAACAAAACCTGAAAAAGAAAGTTTGAGAATCATTTTTCTAGCTTTCACTCAGTAAAATAACTTAATAAATAATTATATTTACATGTAACTTTTAGGAACAGTCTTAGTTTTGGGGTGGGTTTTTTCTTTTTGATCTTTCAATATGAGTTACAGTATTCTTATTGCCTAGTTGGCCTAGCCTTTGCAGTATACACAATAATTCTGTTTATAATTCCTAAGAACAATAAGAAAAATTATACTATGTCCCAGGTCATCACATAGCCCAAAATTTAGTTCTTATTTTCATTATACACGTGCTTTCTGAACTAGAACTCTATGAGAATTTGACGCCTACAGAAAACTATCTGAAAACTATCTTTCAGTTATTCCAAATATGGTGTGTACCCTAGATGAGTACACCAAGGAATCTGTTACATGTAAGGGATGCCTGTGGCTTTGTTTTGTAGGACTTGACTGGGGCTGGTATATACCTTAGTAGTAGAATAAAAGCTTAGCATGTATAAAGCCCTAAAAGCAGTAACATCATCCCTGTCCATGGGTCCTGAGAATTTATTATAAAACAGCAATCTTAGCCAGGTGGTGGTAGCACATACCTCTACTCCTGGCAGAGGCAGTCAGATTTCTGAGCTTAAGGCCAGTCTCATCTACAGAGCATGTTCTAGGACAGCTGGGGCTACACAGAAAAACCCTGTCTCAGAAAAAAAAACAAAACAAAACAGAAATTCCCCAGCAATCTCTTATTTTATTCTCTTCACTTCATTCCTACCTCCCCTTAAGTACCTTTAACCTTTTTTATAAAGATGGCTCAGCAGTTAAAAGTACACGCTGCTCTTCCCAGTACTCACACCACATGGGTCACAACCTGCAGGTCCAAAGCCTCTAGCCTCTACCAGCACCTGGACTCACATTCATGTCAACACATACACATAGGAGAAAATAACAAAATCGTTTTTAAAAATGTACCTGACACTCCTGTTAAGTGTGCAGTTTTATTTATAAGTACTAGCCATGAACCTTCAACTATGCAAGAATTTCGTTTAACCCTCTTGATCCAATAATGTGTATATGTATATATTTCCTTTTTTTTTCTTTTGTTTTTTATTTTTTTGTTTTTTGAGACAGGGTTTCTCTGTGTAGCCTTGGCTATCCTGGAACTTGCTTGATAGACCAGGGTGGACTTGAACTCATAGACAGCGGCCTGCCATGTGCCACCACACTTGGTATTTCTATATAATTAAATCATCAACTTGGACAAAACAACATTCACTATTTAATTTATTCCACATATAAATATTTCAGCTCTGACAAGTATGTGTGCACGTTCATGTGTGTGGTATGAATGTGTGATGGTGCATGTGCAGGTACATGTGGAGGCCACAGGTCATTACCCTAGTGTCTTTTTTTTGATCATTCCATTTTATTTTTGTTTTGTTTTACCCAATTCAAGGTTATTTTTAAGATAATGTCTCTTACTGAACCTGGAGCTCACTGACTGGCTATTCTAGTTGGCCAACAAGCCCCAGTGTGCCCACCCCCAGTGTGCCCACCCCCAGGGTACACAATGATAGGCCCAGCCTTTTACCTAAGTGCTGGGGATCTAAACTCCAGACCTACTGTCCACACACACACAATATCCAACACCTGAACAACTGGGCCCATCTCCTCAGCCCCTAATTTTCCTTTGGTGATAATTAATTCCAAGCTTACGTTCCTACATAGTCAGAACAATTTAGCTCTAATCTTTCTGTAAATAGCCTAGACAGCCTCTAAATACATTTAACTCTCAGGAACTGTATTGTTTTCATCCCCTCAAAACATCTTTTTTAGAGAATTCTAACTTTCCAAAACAAGACTGAAACAGACGTCATCCTCATCTCTCACCATTGTCCTAAAGCTTCCTTTGGCTTGTTCACAGTTAGAGGCAGATCCTCAGATCCCATGTCCTTCTCCTCAGTCCTACTTCCTCTAGAACTTCCCCTAAAGTATCTCTTTTTTGCTAAGCAGTTTTTATAACATTTTATTTACCTACCTGTGTGTGTATGTGTGGGAGCATTTGTGTGCTATGGTGTACATCTGGAACACAGGACATCTTGTGGAGTCAATTCCCTCCTTCTATCATGGGGGTCCTTGGGATTCAACTCAGTTGGCTGGGCATGGTGGCAGCTGCTTTTATGTACTAGGCCAGGCCTCCCCCAGAAGAGTCCTTTTGAGACCTCACAAGTCTCAAAACATCTTTATGTTTTTATAGACACAAAGGGATTTGCCTACCTGGGGATTTAAATCAGTTATAATTTTCCCTAAAGAATTTGAGAGTGAGTGCTCTCGTTAGTACCTGCTGTGGCGAACAGTGGTAAGTGTTTTGCTGCATATTTTGAACTTTCACAATTATGTAGAAAATTATGTTTTTTTTAAAAAGAAAAACTTCCTTGAACTACTCAATGATTTCCTACCCTACAATGTATCTTTCTTTTCACATTATTCTAACAGTAGGCCTTCTATATAAATTCATATTTCACCTTTAACTCTCCTATTTACACCTCATTAACACCTTTTAATCCTGCCATCTGTCTTCAACTCTACCTTCCAATCCATCTACTAGGCTTTTCATTAAGTTCAAACTTACATGAAACCTGAAACAATGCAACTTTAGTTTTGAGTTGCCAGTTTGAACCAATTATCAAAAAAAGTTCATACTATCTAGTATCAGTAAAGTATGGGCAAATAATATATAAAGCTTCTTTAAAGGACAAATTTACAACATCTACCAAAACTCATATAACCTCTCACTCAACAATTCTATCTGAGAATTTCTCCTGCATATTCTTGTACAAATATTTGGAGATACAGACAAGGGCATTACTTGTTAATAGCAAAGAGATAATCTTAAATAGTTAATATGAGGCAATTGGTTATATAAGTCAAGAAAGATGATGTAATTTGAGAAGCAAGACTGATCTAGACATATTTATTTGAAATTACTTCTTTTGCATATGTAGTGTAGGTGTCACATACATGTATATAAGCCAGATGTTGGTATAGGGTGTCTTCCTCAATCCTGTACCTTGTTTTAAGAACCAAGGTCTTTCACTGAACCTGGAACTCACTGAATGGCTAGACTAGCTGGCCTACTGAATCCCTGGAATTCTGTCTCTGCCTTACAACACTGAAATTACAAGAATGTGAGGCCACATCCAGCATTCTTTATGTGTGCACTGGGTATCCAAACTCGTCTTCACTCTTGCATAGTAAGTATCCTTACCCATTGAGCCATCTCTTCATCTGAATATTAAATTTCTTCTATACTATCTTTAAGTGTGAAAGTGATGAATTATTATTATATCTTTAAGTTTGAAAGTGATGAATTATTATATATGAAAAATATAATTATTTTGTGATCAAAAGTTCTCAAATGCTGATGCTTTTAGAAATAGTAAAAATTCATTTCATAAAAAATCTAGGCTAGGCGTGGTGGCGCATGCCTTTAATCCCAGCACTTGGGAGGCAGAGGCAGGCAGATTTTTGAGTTCGAGGCCATCCTGGTCTACAGAGTGAGTTCTAGGACAGCCAGGGCTACACAGAGAAACCCAGTCTCAAAAATTAAAAATAAATCAAAAATTAAAAATAAAAAATCTATAACCAACTGACCACTTCCACTTCAGCTTTTACTACGAAATGTCAGTAAGAAAATAACCACAGGTTCTTGATTATGTTCAGCTAGCCTCTTCTCTCCAGTACCATTCAAGAAGACCAGCGTTAGGTATTCATAAATTTTGGGGGTGGTTGTTAAACTACTGACAGCTGAAAACTGGCCCTTAGCAGGACCATTTTATTAAAGGACTCAAAAAATATAGGCATAGAATCTCTTAGGACTGGAAGTGCAGGCAGCTGCATAGGTGCTAGGAACCCAAACTTCTAAGAGCAGTGCACACCCCCAACCATTGAGCCACCTTTCTAGCCCTCACCCCAGCTTCCACTCCCCACCAAACCAATATAATATTACTCTTAACTTACTCTTTATTACTACTACTCTTTATTATATATTACTCTTAACTATAAATATGTGACTTTAGGGAAATAAACAGATTGCTAGACATATAGAGTGTTCTACATCTCATTTTCTGTAATAGAAATCTTACAAATTAATATGGCTTTAAGGAGTTGTTTCAATCATTAGCTTACCATTGTGATATATAAATTAATCAAAATTCATATACCTTTCTCCTTTATATTCTTCTAGGGGAATTTCTTGAAAAGCATCCAAGGGAAATAAATGATGGTAAGATCTTGCCAAATGAGGTGCAGACACCAAAGTAAGACCTAATGCATACAGACAGAAACATTAACAAGCCTAACCTCATAAAGACAAAGGCTAAAAGTCAAAAGATAGACTTAGGAAAAATACTTTCAAGTGTTTTCATTACTATTTTTCTAGCGATGGGGATCAAATCTAGGGCCTCACTCAAGGATTTTTAGGACCCTGAGTATTTTCTTAGCTGTAGCCATGAAAAGATATTTCAGGATAGAATTCAATCTCTCACTAAATACATGACCCAAATAGCCAAAAAGTGCCTATTAAAATTATCATAGTTCTTTTAAAGAAAACATTTATCAAAAAGAGAATCAGGAAAGTTCTGTGATGCTATGTTTATTCTTAGAAATGAATTACTAGGGCTTGAATGAAAAAAGCAATCTATTTTTCTTTATAATAAGCAAGATTCAACATTTATGTTTAATTCAGCAGCTATATAATTATGAATTTATTTAATGCTAATTTACTCAGTAAGGAATAATAGGGTTCTTACCACATATTTTACATTCAACAGGAAGCTCACAGTACTTTGCTCGACACTGTGGGCAGAAGTAGCCTCCCAATGTAAGCCCTGGTTCAGTGCTATTATTATCCAAATGCCTATGGATGGAAAAAGTTATTTTTAAAAGATGAAAAGAGCTAAAGAAAGTATGTTACTCAAACCCAGCAGTCAGGAGGCAGAGGCGGGTGGATTTCTGTGAGTTCAAGCCCAGCCTGGTCTAATAGTGAGTTCAAGGCCAGTACCCTGTCTCAAAAGATAAAATAGATAAATTTTTATTGAAAAACACAATGTCTTGTTACTCACTAATGCTGTTCTTTTTTTGTCTTCACTTTTAAATCTTCTCTTAGAGTCTTTGAGTTATTTTTTCTTTCTTGATGACTAATCTGTTAGTTCCATCCAGTCTGTTTTTTCTTTTCTATTCTAAGATTTAGTTTAGTTTTAATTCTGTGTATGTGTGTGTGTCTATGACTGGGTATGTGTACATGAGTACAGGTGTCAGAGACCAGAGGTGTCAGATCCCCTGAAGCTGGAGTCACAGGCAGTTGTGAGCTGCTCAGGGTAGGTGCTTAGGAACCAGACTCTGGTTCTGTGGAGGACATCATATGATCTTAACCACTGAACTATCCCTTCAACCCCTCCAGTGCACTTTCCATCTCAGACATTGTATTCTTCATTTCTAGAAGCTTCATTTGAGTTCTTTTTATACATTTTCAACTTCTCCTTCACTTAGAGACTAGAGAGTGTATTTACATTGGCTATCTTTTTTTTTTTTTTTTTTGGTTTTTCAAGACAGGGTTTCTCTGTATAGCTCTGGCTGTCCTGGAACTCACTTTGTAGACCAGGCTGGCCTCGAACTCAGAAATCCGCCTGCCTCTGCTTCCCGAGTGCTGGGATTAAAGGCGTGCGCCACCACTATATTGGCTATCTTAATAGTCATCTATTAATTCTAGCAAGTGTTTGATGGCTGTTTCCATTCTGTAATTTTTCTGTTATTCTCTCTCTCTCATATTTTCTCTCCCCCCACCCCATCTTCCTTCTTCCTCCCCTCTCTTCCCAGTGTTTCTGTATAACTCAAGCCAGCCTTAAGTTTGCCGTGACCCTCCTTTCTCATGCCCAAGTGCTGGTGTGTGGTGACGTACAGCAGCAGCAGCACAGCTGGCGGTCTAGTCACTCCTGAGTTCTGTGAGAGATTGTAATCTGTGTTGTTCTGGTTGCTAATTTTTTTTTACTCCATAAATATTTAGAGCTTTATTTTAGAATAAAGTAACTTAGGTACTTACTGATCTATTCAAAAAAAAAATTAAGTATCATTAGCCTAGCCTAGTAGCTACTAATCTAATCTAGTCTCGTTATTATGGGCTCTCTAAAATGTCTTTTGTGCAACTGAGAATTGAACCTCAGCTTTATGCAGAACAGTTAAGTGTTTTGCCACTTAGCTCTGCCCCCAGCCCTCCTTTCCCTTTTACTCTGAGAAGAGTCTTACTACGTTACTCAAGCACCCACCAAGGGAAACTTTCTTCGTTTTTAAACTTTCTATTACATTATTTTTTTAATCATTACACTATATATATTATATGAATTATATGTAAACATGTATACATAATATGTATTATATGTATATGTATCTTATACATATACATCTACTCATATCTACATTTTAAATGCAGATCTAAATATATACATGTACTCATGTCTCCATTTTCATTTCATTTATTTATGGCTTTTACAAATATATTCTATAGCCCAGAGTGACCTCAAACTCAAAACTATCACCTTGCCTTAGTCTCCAGAATCCTAGAAATGCAGATGTGAGCCAGCATGCCTGCCCCACCTTTAATTTAGATGATGGGTAACATACTATGTACATGTACCTTGCCATTTTATTTAGTAATATGTCCTGATGATCACAGCATATGCATACACAAAGAGGACCATTTCTTTTCATGGTTATGTAGATGGTACTAGTTTATAAAAATCATTATAAATTAAAACCTTCTAACTTAGAGGAATAAATTTTAAATGTCAAAATGTTATCTCTGGAGGCTGGAGAGATAGCTCAGCAGTTAACAACACTGGCTGCTCTTACAGAGGATCTGGGTTCAATTCCCAGCACCTACATGACAGCTCACAAGTGTCTATAACTCCTGCTCCAGGGTATTTGACACCCTCATACAGACATACATGCAGTCAAATCACCAATGTAGATAACATTTTTTAAAAAAGTGAACACTGACAATTGCTCTTTACTTACGCCATGCTGAAGGATGGTTTTGCATCCTGATCAGACAAAGAAGCAATGGTATGCTGAGGGAATCCTTAGTAGGTTAAAAAAAAAATTACAGCATTATTTACTTTTATAGGCAAAAAACAGAATTTTAGAATAAGAATCTTAAGATATTCATATCAGAAAGTCAACAAAGTTGTATAAAAGCTCTTCCCTGCCTTTGAGGTAGATATGTGCCTAATGAAACTCTAATTCCAAGGTATAAGAAAAAGTAGAGGAAAAGGAGGGATGATCTTTTTATATACAACCTCACATTCCAAAATTTTATCTTTAATAAACCACATTTTTAAAAAAATAGTTCACATTTTATATAGTTCCTAATACAACCAAATATGTATTAAATAATACAATATCTCTTTAAGCACATATAAAGGAAAAGTGCTAGGCGCAGTGACTCACACCTTTAATTGCAGCACTTAGCAGGCAGAAGCAGGTGGATCTCAGTGAGTTCAAGGCCAGGCTGGTCTACAAAGTGAGTTCCAGGACAGCCAAGACTACATAGTGAGACCTTGTCTCAAAAAAAGAAGATTATTTAAAATGATCAATTTTATGACCAATAATTTTCTACTCCTTGAAAAATAAATCAGAGTAATTTGGTAAACTTTGCTGTAACTTTTCTGTTTTTGCAATTTGTATGACATACTTTGATTGTACAATAAAGATTTTGTGGCTTATTTAAGAAATTTCTTGGAGCTGGGCGTGGTGGCGCACGCCTTTAATCCCAGCACTCAGGAGGCAGAGGCAGGCGGATTTCTGAGTTCGAGGCCAGCCTGGTCTACAAAGTGAGTTCCAGGACAGCCAGGGCTACACAGAGAAACCCTGTCTCGGGAAAAAAAAAAAAAAAAAGAAAAGAAATTTCTTGGGCTGGCAAGATGGCTCAGGGGGTAAGAGCACTGACTACTCTTCTGAAGGTCCTTAGTTCAAATCCCAGCAACCACATGCTGGCTCACAACAACCTGTAATGAGATGACACCCTCTTCTGGTGCATCTGAAGACTTCTTATGTATAATAAGAAGTAAATCTTTGGGCAAGCAGAGACTGAGCAAGCGGGGCTGACTGGAGCAAGCAGGGTTGACGGGAGCGAGCAGAGGTCCTAAAAATTCAATTCCCAACAACCACATAAAGGCTTACAACCATTTGTACAGCTACAGTGTACTCATATACATAAAATAAAAATAAGTACATCTTAAAAAAAAAGAAAAGAAATTTCTTACCACAAGTATTTTTCATTACATAAAGTATCTTTTTATCTTTCTAATTTAACAAGACCAGAAGTGTTATCAACAAATAGGATGATGGGTGGTCTTAATTTCTTTTTATAAACATGTTTCAATATGTATTTTTTATTATGATAAATTCAAGTAGGAAAACAATTCTTAAATGTGAAAATGATAACTTGCACAAATGAAAGCAGATTGCCTGACTTGAAGCAAAGGCCCAGAGTAAAGCAGCCTGAGAGAGACACATACCCATGCGGATGAGTGAGCACTCGGAGCTTGAGCTGGCAGGAGGGGGGCTCACATGATGTGCTAACAACTCCTTGTAATGGGTTTCATCTAAGATAACATGGTATGTGCCTAACAGGCAAAGGAAAACACAGCAGGTTAAAGACAAGCGCTTCTGTGTAAAACCTACCAAAGTTTCTTTAGATGAAAATATATAATTTCATAACCATCTTAAGTAAATTATCACTTAAAAATAATTTAAATCTCTCAATCAATGTCTCTAGACATAATAGTAACTAAAATTAAAGCCAAGCTACACAATCTTTACAAAGTATTACATACAGTGAGATTGCTAACTTTTTGAAAGTTATAACTTTAAAACACTGCCCTATGAGAACTTGCATTTTAAATGGTTGCTTAGAACACTCAATGATATGTTTAAGAATATAGCTATATTTTGGACTACAAACTTAAATGGTTTAGGTTTAATAGTGTAAAACATCCTAGTTATTTAATAAATTATTTCTTACACAGTAATTATAATTATTGAAGATAGCAGATATATACCACCAGTTTCACGAGCAAGTACAGTACAAACGCGAACCTCCGCAGATAATCCAATAACAGACACTCTAATTTTAGCTGTCTTCAAGGTCTTCAGATCCAAAAAACATGAAAGATTTCAAGAGAAAAAAGAAATTAATGAATAACCTTGAAAATTAATGTTCTGGAAACGAGTGCTATAGAGTCTAACTTGAGTTTTTGATCCTACCTTGATGAGATCATAAATATTAGATGGATCACAGGTTGTAAGGCTGCTGAAGATGATTAGCACTTCTCTACTTGTATGTCCAGGCATGTGTCTATAAAGGTAAAAATACATTCCAATAGGTCAAATAAATTACACTAGCTAAGAATTTATCCAAATGGATAGTAAACATGGTTTATTCAGTTAAGCTACAAAGTGAGGTAATAAATAAAAGTTACATCCAACTCATTTAGATTATTAAATTCTAAATTTCAATCCCTCTCAAGAAGATGGATGGATAAATGGATAGATAGATATATAGATAGATAGATTTTTATCCCAGGTTGACCTCAAACTCATGAGCCTCCTGCCTTAGTCTCTCCAGTACTGGAATTATTTACATGCACTATATGCCTTGCCATTCAATTAATTCTCAACTAAATTTTTTTTCTTAGTTCTATGTACTGCTGTGGATTTTATCTTTCTAAACTTATTATAGATATACTTTAACTGATAAAATATAAATTAAAGATAACCGACACCATTGGGAAGTGGCAGAATATGCTTCCCAGAACTTGGGAATCAGAGGCAGATAGATCTCAAGTTCAAGGCCAGCCTTATCTACAGAGTGAGTTCTAGGACAGACAAGGCTTACAGGGGGAAACACTGTTTCAAAAGGCCAAACCAAAACAAGCAAACAAACAAAAAACACCAAAATAAGCTTCATAAATAACATTTTAGGTTTTTTCTATTTAATTCTTTTGTTATAACAGGCTTCATAGAGACCCATGTTGACGTACTTTCAACACAATTCACAGAAAAAAAAATCTGAAAAAATATTAACTGGTTGCACATGCCTAATCTCAACATTTGGGAAGTAAAGCTAGAAGAGTCAAGAGTCAAGTCATCATTGGTTACACAGCAAGCTGGAGGGCAGCCTGGGCAACATGGGAAAATACTGACATGAAGAAAAGAAGGAGGGAGAAAGGGAAGAAGGGGGAATGGGAAGGGAAAGAGAGAAAAAGAGAGAGGGAAGGAAGGAAGGAAGGAAGGAAGGAAGGAAGGAAATAAATAAATGGGGCCTTGAGTGATGGCTCAGTAGCTAAGGGCCCACACTGTTGTTGCAGAGGCCCTGAGTTCAAGTCTCAGCACCCATTGTTGGGCAGTTCCTAACTGCCTGTATAGCTCCAAGGAATCTGAGATGCTGGCCTGATGTATTCATGTACACTGTATACACACACAGAGACACATAATTAAAAATAAAATAAATACATTTTAAATTACTGTGGGCTGGAGAGATGGCTCAGTGGTTAAGAGCACTGACGGTTCTTCCAGAGGTCCTGAGTTCAAATCCCAGCAACCACGTGGTGGCTTATAACCATCCGTAATGAGATCTGATGCCCTCTTCTGGAGTGTTTGAAGACAGCTACAGTGTACTTACATATAATAAATAAATAAATCTTTAAAAGAAAATTACTAACTTTAGGGTTTGCATAGCCATGCTTAAGGAATTATAGAGCGATGGTTCTCCATGGCAGGTCATATCTACAGCTTTCTTCAAAGATGTTATATGTTTCCTTGGGTTTCCTAAAGTAAAATGAAATATCTTTTAGTAAAATACTATATATAAATATGGAAAAGTATATTGTTTCCAAACTGTACAAATCTATGATTTTAAAGAACAGAATGCCTTCAATTTCTACTTGTACCAATTTGCATGTTTAATAAAGAGTCTCATTTCCTTTTGTTCTGCTCATTTGTTTCGTTGATACAGGATCTCCCTATATAGCTCTGGCTGTCCTGGAACTCAGCCTCAGAGACCTGCCTGCCTGCCTCCTGATTTCAGAGACTGAAGACGTGTTACCACTACTGAGGCTCTAAAGTCTCATTTCGCACTGGAAATACAATTTTTTTGCTAGATATAAAATCCATATCCATTAATATACACTTAAAATGAATATTATTCTAGAGTGAGCAATCTTTACACTTATGAAGATCAGTATTCTCATATTTTAGCTTCTCTGAAACAGGAAGATTACAAGTTCTAGCCGAACCTGAGCTACATAGTGTCAAAAACCAAAAATAACAGTACAAAAAGTTCCTAGAAAGATTATTGATACAAAAAATTAATTTTTATGTAACTGAGAAAAGATAAAAGCAGTGAGGTATATATTTTATTAGTAAATATTCATAAAAATGACATAATTCCGTATTTTTCTTGGGGGAAGCAAACAAGATCTCACAAAGATCTAAACAGGAGGGAGGGTTCCAGCAAAGTGCAGCTGTTACTTCATTAACATCTGAGAAGACCGGAAGACTATCTGAAGGGACGGCCTATGCCTGCTGATGCTTCTAGAACAGTTGACAGACATCACTGGAACACTGCTTTAAAATAAGTAACTTCTCGGCTTTCCCACCTTCTGTTTTGCTTTGCTGATAGACTGGATATCCCTACATAGCTCAGAACACCTCAATCTCACTAGACCAGGGTGGCCTGGAATTTTCAATTCTCCTGCCTCAATACTGCTAGGAATACAGGTTTGCATTGCACCTGGTTTATTTGTTAAATAGTTTTCTGGTCTTTTCTGGCATGAATTGTCTACTTCCATTTTCTAACAAATCCAAACAAGTAAAGAGACAGACCTACCTCTGGTAGGAGTACCAACACCCATCCACTTTCTCCACTAGCATCCCACACAAAGTACCATGTGCTGGGCACAGGGGAAATGCACACTACCCCAGTGTCAGTGTGGCTTACAGAATGGTCTGACTGTTAAGGACAGAAGCTGTCCAAGAGGATTACAGAATCCCTAAAGAACAGTTCATCTTTTCAACATATGAATTCACTGCCATCTCTACAAAAAAAAATTGATGACAGGAGGGAAAGAGAAGAGAGTTGATCTTCTCGTCTTCTTGGAGGAACTCGCCTTCCTCCATCTGGTGATAATCCTAGTCAGTCTGTGGCACTGACTTCCCTCCATTCTGCTTGCTATTGGTCTGCTATGGGCACAGCAAGTTCATCTCCCTAGCCTCTCCAACAGCTGTTGGATTCAGACCATGAGTAAGGATGATAGGCATTCTACTGAATTTATGATGAAGCTATGGACTATGCTGGCCATAAAAACTTGGGACTATTGAAAACATTATTTTTCTTGAGAAGGAAGTTGGATAAAACCAAGATCCCTAGAAACAGCTACCTAAGAAATCAGCCTACCTCTAAATATATGCCAATTCCTTTTTTGCAATGAAGTTATTTTGAGAGGTTTTGTATTTATGTCTTTTGGTTTTTTTTCACGTATATGGCTGTTTTGGCTGCATGCTTAACTGTGCACCATGTGTTTGCCTGGTGTCTCTAGAGACCAGAAGACACTATCATATCTGCTGGAAATGGGATTAAAGATGGTTATAGGCTAACAATATGGGTGCTAGCAATTGCACTCAGAACCAGTGCTCTTAACTACTAAGCCACCTCTCCAGCCCCTGGAGGGTTTTAGTATTGGTGATCAAACCCAGGGCTTTATTTATATATCCCTAACCTTTCCTAAGACTACTTGGGGGTTGTGGTAGTATGAATGTAATTGGCCCACATAGGCCCACAGGGAGTGGCGCTATTAAGAGGAGTGGCCTTGTTGGAGGAAGTGTGTCACTGTGGAAGCGGGTTTTGAGGTCTTCTATATGCTCAGCCACACTCAGTGGGACGGTCTCCTGCTGCCTGCAGTTCAAGATATAGAACTGTCGGCTCCATCTCTAGCACCATACCAGCCTGTATGCTGCCATGCTTCCTACCATGAAGATACAGAAACTAAGCCAGCACCAATTAAATGTTGTCCTTTAGATCTTGGCATACTTTTGGCAAATATATATTTGATTCCTTATGGCCAGAATCAAGAACTATTAGTGAACAAAGTCATTTCCCTTATGTGTTTTAACAAAAAAGATTGAGAACCTAATTTAAGGAACAGTCTATCTTACAAAAACAAAGAGTGGTGCAATTTGTAACAGCATAGATAATAAAGACAAAAGAAATTGAGATTAATATTGTTTAATTTATGTATTGACTTTATGCGTATTGACTGTTTTCCCTGCATGTACGTAGTCACAAAATAGTGTTAGATCCCCTGGAACTGGAGAAACAGTCAGGAGCCCCTATGTGAGAGCTGAGAACCAAACTCAGGTCTTCTGCAAGAACAGATGCTCTGACTCATTCATAAATAGCCCAATTCAACTTTTATACTTTTTGCTTTTTAAATTAGACACTTTTTCATTTGAAAATTAAATTTTATAAATAGTTACCAATTGGGCTAGCTTAATATTTTCAGGATAAAGAATGTGTATTTAAATAAGCATATTTACTTCCAGTACATCTACTACTTCAGACCTCAATTTGAAACAATTAATAGTAGATTCCAAGAGTTCAATAGGAAGAGATTAAGTTGTTTCACCTAAAATGCACACAGGAAGGTTTTACAGTTAGATAAGCAAAGTCCTTGAGTCTTGTAAAGATACTTTTTTGCATACCTGAGAGTTCAGTCAGTTTTTCGGCTCTTTTACTCTTAGTTACAATTATTCCAATCTCAAAATAAAAACAAAAATAATTATTTTAATATAACAAATTATTTCCTCTTGATAAAAATACATGGACTATCAATTAGTAACTGCAAAACAAAATAATGAACATACATGAAACTTTTCTCATAGTGTTTTGAAAAATCTAGCTATAAGCTGTCTATACATTAATAAGACATAGTACATGTTTAACATTTAGAGTTATTTTCTCTTCATTATTAAATATACCAAAAATAAATTCATAATCTGGTTCCCTTAATACTTCAAAGAATATATACCCCATTTAAAAAAAAAAAAACTAAATTTGACAGCAAAATAGGAATATAGTTGTGAACTCTACCATTTGTCTACATACCTGACTGATAGGGTTTTGATCAAAGTATTCTTCTACAAAGTATTCCAACAACTGTTGAAATAAAATTAAAAGGAAGCATTGTATAAAGGCAAAGCAGCAACAGTAAACACCATGTCAGTGTTCTGTAGAACCTACTTATGGAGCAGCACTTCTCATGACTTTGGGGGACACAAGGGTGTAAGCTGAGACAGTGTCCCATTATGCATCCCTGGCTAGCTTCACTGACACTGAACTTGGAGAGATGCTCCTCACTGCCTGCTGGGCACTGGATTGTAGGTATGTAACTCCAGCACTCTCAGCTTGTCAAAAACTGTAAACAAGTTGTGAAAATGTTCAATTGTAAAAGTGTGTGGAGTGGGTGATAAGACAGACACAGCCCTGTTTAAAGATGAGCTGCATCAAACACAGCCCCAGGCAGGCACCTGCTTCCCTGGCTACAGGGGAATCTGAAACAGGAGGGTCTCCAGGCAGGCACCTGCTACCCTGGCTACAGGGGAATCTGAAACAGGAGGGTCTCCTGAGGCAAGGAGGCTGAAGGCAGCTGAGGAAACAAAGCGACATCTCATCTTGAGATTCAAAACCAAAAAAAAAAATAAGTGGATCCACTTGGAGTTGTCTAAAACAATATAAATAAGAAAAATATCCAATGAGGAGAGAGGTAACAGCAGAATCAAAAGCAGGCATCAGTAATTAGAACATCAGCAAGGCACTGAGACAGATTATCTCTTGAGTCTCTGGTCTACAGAGCTAGTTCTAAGACAGCAAGAACTAAACAGGAACTTTGTCTTGAAAAAACAAAATAAATAAATAAGTTAGAATATTATTAATGTGCTGTTAAGGTGAAAAAAACAGATTCAAAGTCAAAAGAGAATGAACAGTCAGTTAGGGAGAGGGGAATAACTAGCCTCAGAACAGCAGTTCTCAACCTGTGGGTCTCAACTTATTGGGGGGCCTGAATGATCTTTTCACAGGAGTGAAAATATAGATAACCTGGGCAATGGTGGCGCACACCTTTAATCCCAGCACTTGGGAGGCAGAGGTAGGTGAATTTCTGAGTTCAAAGTCAGCCTGGTCTACAGAGTGAGTTCCAAGACAGCCAGGGCTACACAGAGAAACCCTGTCTCAAAAAACCAAAAAAAATAAAATAAAATAAATTTTAAAGAGAAAGAAAGAAAGAAAGAAAGAAAGGAAAGAAAGGAAAGAAAGAAAGAAACAGATGAATCCAGAATAAAGCACATGCATGCACTCCACCTCAATGAAGCACTATGAAGAAGCTCTATGAACAAGCAAAGATCGTCAAGGTGCAGCTGCACCACAGGGAAGAACTTCGCCTAAAAGACCCACAACACTAAGACTCCCGAAACAGTCTTGGCTTCTCTCCCACCCCTTTGCACTCACTCCCAACCAGACTGGAATCTTGCTTGTCCCAGGCCCTGATTTCCTCTCCTGGCCTGGATCTGATGCCCCAAAGGGAGATCCAGAATTCAGATTCTCAGACCCAGACTTTGCCCAGCCCTTCTTGAACTGATTTATCTGTGTATCAGCTGTGTCCACATACAACCAGCAGAGAGGCAGAACACAGGACCAGCATTTCTACTCAGTTAACTTTTGTTACTAATTGGAAAAACAAAGCAAAACAAAATTTCCTGCACTCTTAAACTGTTCTGTAATATATATTTTTACTTATACATATGTATATACTCTTTCCTTACATTAGCACAAACGTAGTGAGTCTACTGTACCTTTAAAGTACACGTCAGTCTATTGGGCTTTAAGTCCTGGTCTTCCATTGTTCTCGACCCATCCACTACCACATATAGGTGGCGCATCTACCAAAAACAAGGAGAAAGGTCCAAGTACATTTTTAAGTAAGAAGTAAAAATACTACTTACTATTCAAATATTCTAGACATAAATTTTAAATATATTCATTTAAAATGTTGTTGTTTCACTGTTTATCTGTCAAGTCAGAATATTTATCTGATCCAAACTAGTTCTGCACAACTAAAAGAAAAATTCCGAACATACCATTCCAAGTCGAACTTGTCCATGGTGCTCAAACACTCTGTTAAAATTATTTAAAAAATAGTTAGTTGAACATCATACTCAAAACTACCAAAACTCAATAAAACAATTAATCTGTATTTTTTCGTTAATTATTAACTTTTGAAATACATAAAAGTATAGGCATCATGGGTAGTCTCTGGAGGCCACTTTTCTTGGGGGTTAAGGGCTACTTGCTAGCTCTTTACCTCTAGTCAGACAATTGTGAGCTTCCCTAAGCACACAGTTAAAGAGAAATGCTAAGGATGGTCACAGAGGAACAGAGAGGCTTCGAGAATCTGTTTTCCTTTCTCAAAAGCAGTTCATACCTTTTCCTCTTTGCCTTGAAGAGAATATCTTCTATTGTAGCTTTAAGTGATCCAGTTTCATCTTCTTTAAGAATTTCCCTGAAAGCATTATTTATTAGTTTGAAATAAGCTAAAAACACTAATCCAATAAAAAGTAAAACATACAAAGATCTGTATATGTATGTTCGCAGCAGCACAATCCATAATAGCAAAAAACTGGAAATTGGTGAAAATGTCTCAAATGCTGAATGAATACACAAAATGTAGCACACGAGTATAGAGATATTCTCCAGCAATTACAAAGGAGCACATTCAACATGAAGGAGCTTTGAAATTTACATAAAATGAGCAGGAAAGGTGATCTATAGGTCATGACTGTGTGTACAGGTGGTAGAAATGGGATGAGTCTAAAGGAACTTATTGTCCTCATTAAATGTTCTAAAAGTAGTTTAAGGCAAGAGCTATACAAAACAGTAAATTTTTTTCAAAAGAATTTCACTGGATTGTCAATTGAGATATATGAATTTTAACACACATGAAACAGACTTTAATAACACTGAAGTTAAAAAGAAAGAAACTGTGTCTACAGCGTGGGCAGACTCCACCTTACTTACCAGGTCCTCTCATAGCCTCCTTCCCACCGCTTGGTTCTCTCAGGTTCTTCATCCATCGTGCTTATGATGATAAATATGCTTACTCAACACTGTAAAAAAACACACTAGATCACCAATCCGCCCAATTCCTCCATAGTTAGGGACGAGGCTTAAAGGATCGGGCTGCAAGGTCATTTCATTCTTGCAGTGTATTCAGTAACTTCTCTATGAAAATACAGAATTCTCAGTTGGGCAGTGGTGGCACAAGCCGCCAGCACGGTCTACAGAGCGAGCTTTAGAGTGAGTTCCAGAGCAAGCTCCAGGATAGCCAAGGCTAAACACAAAGTAGCCCTCTCTCAAAGAAAAAAAAGTCAGATTAGAGACTAGTCCTAAGGGGCTTTTTATGAAACCTGCTACAATATAACATTATTAATTAAATTCTGTGTATTTCCCACAGAGTTAAGAAGTCTCTCATCATTTGTCTCAGAAAACTTGATCATTTGTCTTTAAAAGGAAAAATACCTCAGACTGGTAAAGGCTTGCCCGGCATCCTCCATGTCCAAGAACAGTTGCCAGTCCAGACAGTTCCTATCTGAAATCGCAGACAGGGAACTAAGGCCAGAAAGTTATGCCCTGAGCCTCTCACACTGACACACCCTTCCCTCTTCAAGCCCAAACTGGGCTACAAAATGAGATGCAAGCCCCTCAAGTCCCACGTGCATTTACTGTGAACATAAAGATAAAGCTCTGCCTGGACATGGTGGAACTGATGGAGGTGACATGGAAATAAAGATAAAAGACAAGTATCTGCAGAAGCAGGACTGGCTTTTTTACTCAGAAACTGGAGGGCAGAGGCAGGTGGATCTCTGAACTCGAGGCCAGTCTGGTCTACTAACCAAGTCTAGGACAACCAAGGTCATTTTATTCTTGCTATCCCAACCAACCTATCTCAAAAAACCAAAAAGGAAAAAATTTAAAAGGATAAGCCTTTAGACAGGGGAACAAAATACCCATGGGAGGAGTTACAGAGACAAAATTTGGAACAGAGACTGAAGGAAGGACCATCCAGAGACTGCCCCACCTGGGGATCCATCCCCTTAACAACTACCAAACCCAGACACAATTGTGGATGCCAACAGAGCTTGCTGACAGGAGCCTGATATAGCTGTCCCCTGAGAGGCTCTGCCAGTGCCTGACAAATACAGAAGTGGATGCTCACAGTCATCCATTGGACAGAGCACAGGGTCCTCAATGAAGGAGCTAGAGAAAGGACCCAAGGAGCTGAAGGGGTTTGCAGCCCCACAGAAGGAACAACAATATGAACTAACCAGTACCCCCAGAGCTCCCAGGGACTAAACCACCAATCAAAGAGTACATATGGTGGGACTCCTGTCTCCAGCTGCATATGTAGCAGAGGATGGCCTAGTTTGTCATCAATGGGAAGAGAGGCCCTTGGTCCTGTGAAGGCTCTAAGCCCCAGTGTGGGGTAATGCCAGGGCCAGGAAGTAGGAGTGGGTGGGTTGGTGAGCAGGGGGAAGAGGTAGGGCATAGGGGGTTTTGGAGGGGAAACTAGGAAAGGGGATAACATTGGAATGTAAAGGAAATATCTAATTAAAAACAAAAACAAAAAATAAAACTATAAGCCTGGCTGTGGTAGTGCACGCCTTTAATCCCAGCACTTGGAAGGCAAAGGCAGGCAGATCTCTTGAGTTCAAGGACACCCTGGTCTACAAAGTGAGTTCCAGGACAGCCAACACTACACAGAGAAACCGTCTTAAAAAAGTATATAATAATAATAATAATAATAATAATAATAATAATAGTAGTAGTAACAGTAATAAAATAAAAATTCTGTTCAAGATGGGCATAGTGGAATAATACACCTGTGATCCCAGCACAAGTGTGTGCGTGTGCACACAGTTCGCATAATATTTAAGCTTTTTAAATGTCGCTCCACCGCACCAATATTTGCTTTATATTTTACTCTTCTATCATTCTCTTAAATTCAGAGAAAATGAGAAGCAACGAGTAAACGCCATACACTTTTTTGGCTGGGTATACGGGGGACCCTTTACGATGGAGAATCCGACCAGGGCGAAGTTAGAACCCCCACGCCGCAGCCAGATCACCCGTTTCCTAGACTTTCCGTCATCTCACCCAGCCGCCCCGGAGATGCTCACGGTGAGCTCCTCGCGTGCACCCGCGAGCCGCAGCGCGCACGGCCACTGCGGAGGCTCTGCCTCGCCTTACCCTGCCTGGCCCGAGGTCAAGGGTGATTTACTGTCCCCCGTGTCCAGAGAGGGACAGCTCGGGGACTGCAAACTCGCTTCGGGCCACACAGACTCACGGCAAACGGCAGCCCGGGCAGCGAGAACTGACTTTCCTCAGCCGGCAGCGGGCCTCGCAGGCGGAAGCTGCCGCGCTCCCGGCACACGCCCCTCTCTCCGGCCTCCAGGTCCCTGCCCCGAGGCCAACCCCGGCTTTGCACCTCGGTCCTCAGCTCCAGGCTTCTCCTCCTGTCCGCCTCACTCCAGCCCTCCACAGCCTCAGGACCCCGCAGGTCTCCACGCGTAGACCCACCGGCCTTGACGAGACGACCCTCACCGGAAGTGCCGGCAGTCCGATTGCGCCGCCAAAATTCCTCCGCAGCGCGTTGGTGCCACGGCAAAAAAAAGTTCCGGGGGCAGAGGGCAGCTGCTGCCAGAAGAGGGAGCTAGGGAGCAAGTGGTGCCCAAGAGCGTTAACTGCCTTACAGTTCACCATTATTGCTACTGTGGGGTGGTGCATTTCTGTAGGCTAAACAGCTAAAACTACAAGTTCTGGATATGTTATACACGCGTTTAGGGAGGGTTTTTTTTTTGTCCGTGGGTTTTGTTTTGGTGGGGTTTTTTTTCTGTTTTTGTTTAGTATCTGGATATTTTTGCCTGCGTGCCATGTTCCTGTCTTGTTGGGGTAGGGGACGGAAGATGGCATCTGATCCCCTGGAACTGAAGTTACAGATGTTTGCTATCTGCCATGTGGATGATGAAAATCAAATCCGGACCCTGTGGAATAGCAAAAAGTGCTCTTAACTGCATAGCCATAGCCCCAACCTGCTGCCCCACCCCCACAAGCGCCATGCATGCTCTTTAACCCAAGAATAAGAGGATTTCCCCCAATAAAATAAAAATACGGGGCTGGAGAGATGGCTCAGCGGTTAAGAACACTGACTGTTGCCAGGCGTGGTGGCGCACGCCTTTAATCCCAGCACTCGGGAGGCAGAGGCAGGCGGATTTCTGAGTTCGAGGCCAGCCTGGTCTACAGAGTGAGTTCCAAGACAGCCAAGGCTATACAGAGAAACCCTGTCTCGAAAAACCAAAACCAAAAAAAAAAAACAAAAAACAAAACAAAAAAAAAAACACTGACTGTTCTTCCAGAGGTCCTGAGTTCAAATCCCAGCAACCACATGGAGGCTCACAACCATCTGTAATGAGATCTGATGCCCTCTTCTGGTGTGTCAGAAGACAGCTACAGTGTACTTATATATAATAAATAAATAAATCTTTAAAATAAAAATACATCTAAGCATATTTGTGAATAGAAGTAAGACACATTCGAACTTTCCCCAGTCATAACTTTGTGTCTTTTATAAACAGTCATAGAAACTAAGACTAAGCTAGGAAGAGGAAGGGCGCCAGTCTCTGGCTTTTTTTTTTTAAACAATTTTCCTGCTAAGTCACTCACTCTCTTCTGTAGTTCTCTTGAATACAAGAAATGGCAAGACTGATCTGTAAACATCTTTATGACGAGGTACCGAGACAACTCCCAAGCAAAGAGCAATCCTGGCAGGACAGATCACCTCCCACGTGAGGGCAATTACCTATGATGGGGAGGCTGAAAACTGGCGCTGGGATAACCACCTCGCCATAAACAGGCAGCCACGGAGTGCTGACGTCACTAGCAAGGCCTCCAGAAACCTTTGCGAAACCAGGCCTTTACTGGCATGTAATCAGACCCATGCCTTGACCAGAACACCTGACCAGACCACAGGCTCTGTCACCTATGCACACCACAAGCCCCTCCCATTTCCCTTTTCTATAAAATGTCAAAGTTCATCTCAGCCCCTCGAAGACAGACTTGGTATATGCAAACCCCTTTATCTGTTTTTCTCATCATGGCCACCTTAATAAAATCCTTTTCTCTGTCATTCATCATGACTTGTCTCTTTGGCAAACTGAGACGGGTGGCCAGACATGTCTTCTGGGACTGCTGGAACAGGGGCTTTTTATTAAAACTTTGTTAACAGGGTACCAAAGCAAAACAAAATGTGCACAGAGATCATGGTAATCTCAGTATAATTATGACTAATATTCCAATCACATATAAAGTGACAATAAAATTATCCTACCTAGTGAAATACCTTTTCAGGCTGTAAAACTAAGAACGAGTGTAAAGAAAGAATTGAATAAAACCTGGCTGTGGTGGCATGTACTGATTATACCAGAACTGGGGAGATTGAAGCAGGATTACAAGCCCAAGATTGGCCTGGGCTATATCATAAGACCTCGTCTAAGTCCCTCTCTATTCCTCTCTCTTTCCCTCTCCCTCTCTGAGTGTGATGTGATGTGTGTGTGCCCATAGCTGGCTGGCACAATGAAGTTAGAAAATTTGTGAACAGCTTGGGTAGTGTAACTGAAATACAAAAGCGTTTAATTTGAAAGGCTGCGAGAAGTGAGCCTTAACAACCCAATACTTTTTTGTTTTGTTTTGTTTTTTGTTTGGTGTACACAGGGTTTTTTGGTGTAGTCCTGGCTATCCTAGAACTAGCTCTGTAGATTAGACTGGCCTTGAACTCACAGAGATTTGCCAACCTCAGCCTCTGTTAGGATGAAAAAGATTTATTTAGGGCTGGTGAGATAGCTCAGTGATTAAAAAACACTGGCTGCTCTTCCAGAGGTCAGAGTTCAATTCCCAGCAACCACATGGTGGCTTACAACCATCTATAGTGGGATCTGATGCTCTTTTCAGGCAGGTGGATATATAGGCAGAGGAGTGCTCATACATTAAATAAAATTTTTAGAAAAGATTTAGTTAAGCCGGGCGTGGTGGCGCACGCCTTTAATCCCAGCACTCGGGAGGCAGAGGCAGGTGGATTTCTGAGTTTGAGGACAGCCTGGTCTACAAAGTAAGTTCCAGAACAGCCAGGGCTATACAGAGAAACCCTGTCTCAAAAAACCAAAAAAAAAAAAAAAGCTTAGTTATGCATACTCTATCTGCATGTACACCTGCATGCCAGAAGAGAGCATTAGATCCTATTATGGACCCACCATGTGGCTGCTGGGAATTAAACTCAGGACTTCTGGAAGAGCAGCCAGAGTTCTTAACCACTGAGTCATCTCTTCAGTCATCTCTTCAGCCCTCATCCAAATGCCTCTAAGTTGAAACCAAATAATAGAGCAAAATACTCGTTTTAAATTTCTATGACTCTGGTGTAGACAAGTGTGAGACCTGGGTTTCATCCCCGCACCACACACACATGAAGTGGAAACTTAAGGGTTCTTTGGAAAGTCAGTTATGTTGGTTGGATGGCATTTTGCTGGGACAAACACATGACGGAATGTTTTCCTAAAGCAGACACGTGAAGGAAGCTTTCACTGAAGCAGACACAGGAGAGAGGATGTTCTGCTAAAGCAAGCACATGAAAGGACGCACGGCAAAGGATTCTTTGCTAATGACATGCGTGTATTGGTCTGCCTTACACTGCGTAGTTGAGCTCCTTTTGTTGGGACTCCATAGAGAGAAACGCACGAAGAGTCTTCTGGTGGTGTGCTGTGGCTTCTTGCTGCTTCTGCTGACTCAGGCCAACTGGCAGGGTGATGGCAGCTGAGACAAGACTCATGTGCTGAGGCCAGACCCATGGAGAACATGTGATGTTTGCAGGGAGTATAAACAGGACTCAACAGACAGTGACAGAAGTAGGGCTTGGCTTGCTGGTACAGCCCGCTGTACGATGCTTCCCCAAGAGAGGCACAGCCCAGAACTTCTGAATGTCCTTCCTGGTCCCTCCTGCTGACTTGTACCAATTCATCTCAGGCCTGGCTATCCTTGCTAGGTCATTCCACTGCTGCTGCTATCCCAACACTACTGTACTGAACTGCTGGTCTATCCATGAAGTCTTGGCAAGTGAAGAATTCCCATTCACCAAGGGGAAGCAGCCTTCTGCTCTGGTCATCCTTGACCCTTTCAGGTCTTTACAGATTCTTCAGATTTCAGATGAAAGTTTTCATATTAATATAAAGTACCTCAAATACATTCAAAACTAAAACAAGATACTTACACTAGATAGAGCAACCCTACATGACACAGTGTATCACTTAGCAGTCAGTACCCTACATGACACAGTGTATCACTTAGCAGTCAGTACCCTACATGACACAGTGTATCACTTAGCAGTCAGTACCCTACATGACACAGTGTATCACTTAGCAGTCAGTACCCTACATGACACAGTGTATCACTTAGTAGTCAGTACCCTATACTACACAGTGTATCACTTAGCAGTCAGTACCCTACATTATACAGTGTATCACTTAGCAGTCAGTACCCTACATGATACAGTGTATCTTAGCAGTCAGTACCCTACATGACACAGCATATCACTTAGCAGTCAGTACCCTACACTACACAGTGTATCACTTAGCAGTCAGTGCCCTACACTACACAGTGTATCACTTAGCAGTCAGTACCCTACATGACACAGCATATCACTTAGCAGTCAGTACCCTACACTACACAATGCTTCACTTAGCAGTCAGTCTAGGATGGAAGAATAAACAAGATTTCCTAGTCCAAAGGATCAAGATCGCATCTCCATCTAAACTCACTAGTATGTAACTGAGGCAGCTAACATACCAGAGCATTACTTTCCTTATCCATAAAATGAGAATGAGCAACAGTCACATGCCAAGAGGCTGTTATGAGAACTGAAAGAGGTATCCTGTATATCTGTATATACAATGTTAACTGCAAACAGTGGACTAGTACTTACTGTAAACACTAGACTTTATTTCAAAAATATAAAGCACACACAACAAAACACCATTGCCTTTCCTGGGGGCGGGGTTAGTCCATGGATGTTTAGTCTAATGTTTTCAGCTTTTCAAAATGGAAAACACTGATCTTACATTCTTACAATCACACACACACACACACACACACACACACACACACACACACACACACATACACACGCATCATTTAATGCAGGGAACTTCATAAGAAGGGTTATATTTTCACATAACTATTGCCCAGAATAGTTTTACTAGCAGAAAGTAGGTATGAAAACCAAAAACCATAGATCAGAATGTAAAATGCCTCTAAAGTTTAATCTAGCACTTATTTTACATTAAGAAACTGCCTGAACAGACCAATGGACACACCCTGGTCCTGGCTTCAGGCCTGCAGTGGTAGCACCATGCTGGAAAAGAATTATTTCTTTTATTCTTCCAACATCCAATTTTATGGGACAGTTTTATAATTCCTGCCACTTCTAACGAAACAGACCTGCTCTGTGAGGACACTAGCAAATTGGCTTCATAAACTACAGAGGAGCCAGGCCTGGAGGAGAACCTCTAATCTACCTGCCGCATGGGGAGTGGAGGCAGGAGGACTGCAAATTTGAAGCCAGACATCTTGAGCTACCTGGTGAAACCCTGTCTAAATCAAAGGAAAACAACAGAAAAGAACAATAATTTCCAAGAGGGAAAAGTTAATTAACCTAATGATCAGTTAAGGAGCTCCAAACAGTCCTTTCTACTAGATGTCAATCCAAAAGGTATGAAAATACTTTTTGTACTATGTTCAGTATATAGAAAATAAAATTTTTCTTTTATTTGAAAAAAAATTGACCTAGTGTTACACAAAAACATTATTTAAATTTTTATCCTTGGAAAATAATTCAAAAATTATATAAACAAGAACATGTACTGCCATGTCTGAAAGGTATATAAAACACTTCCAGCTAAAACAGACCAAACTGGGCTGGATGTCAATGTGGTTTATAAAGCACTATCAGCTAATTTTATACTACTAGCAAGAATTTTAATTTTTAAAGAACATCCTGGGATTTACAGACACCATTTAAGTATCATGCTGTTCTATGAACATTTTCCCATTTCTAGTCAGAGTTTTGTTCACTGCCCAAGGACTGGGCAGTCACCTTCTAGCACAGCACCCAAGGTAGTTCACACACTGAAACTTTAGTATAGCTTTGCACAACTGAATATAACAGTACTAATGACATCAAATAAGCACATTATAGAAAGAAAACATCAGGTTTAATACCTTATAAAATATATACAAAACTTGAGCATTCCTGTGAAATACAATTCAAGTCGTAATTGTAAATGTAATTGGATACTCTGATACAATGGAAAGGTCTAGTAGGTTATCAAAAAAAAAAACCAAAAACATGTAAACTATACAAGATAAAAAGCACGTTAACCCCGGGTTTAAAATCATCTTTCAAACGTAAATATATATTTACAATTCTTAAATTTCACATATTTGTTAATTTTATATGATCTTAAGTGTTAGGAAAAATGTAAAGCCAAAAATAATCCTATTCATTTGTTAAAGTCAATATAAGAAAAACAGTAGTGGGGAAGGTGGGTGATAGAACATATTGTATTTCCCCTGAAATACAAAGGCAGGAATGCTGTCATTTGCAGAGTCATAAAACAGACTTAGCCAAAACTGCCTTTGTGAAGCAAGCAGTTTCAGTTTAGAGATGTTACCGCAGGAAAAGTGATGATACCGGTCCACGACATTAACTCCTGCACCAGCACTCAGAAGAACTGTGTGAGTTCGAGGCCAGCCTGGTCTATAGTGTAAGTTCTAGGTCAGCCAGGGCTACACAGAGAAACCCTGTCTGGAAAACCAAAAACAACCTGATTCTAAATAACAGTCACCTGAGGGCTGCTGCAAAGATTGATTAGATGGTCTACCTGGAGGAACACGCTGCCTGACGTGTGAACATTCACATCACAGATTACACACATCACAACTCACACCAGGACCTTTCTTGTCATTTAAAAACTCAAGCAACATTTTAATTCTTAATACAAGAATCAATGTTGAAACTGTAAAATGCTTAATTGAAGTGTTCAGCCCAGTCAATTATCAAAAGCCATTTATAAAATGCTTCAATACTGGAGATAGGAAACTGATGGTATTAAAGCTATGGAAACTTTGTAATGATCACAAAGTTTTAACTTCCCAGATTAGAGTCCAAAGTTAGTTTGCCTCTGGAGAGAACTGTAGAGTCATCGTGCAGGCAGATGCACCTCTTACTTCTCCAGCAACTGGCATCTGTCTAAGTTTTCCGTCTGTCATAGTCTCCCACCATCCTCTTGATGTGCGATAATTTGCTCTTCAACTGCTTGCAGTAATTCCTCTTATTTTTATAATCTGCAGACTGAGACAAAGAGAGTAAATCACATAAATGCCAACAAACTAAAGAATGAGACTAGCTGGGCAGTGGTGGCACATGTCTTTAATCCCAGCACTTGGAAGACAGAGGCAGGTGGATGGCTGACCATGGTGGGGCATTGCGTGGTAGTGAGAGGAACTAAGGGGGGGGGGGGCGCCCTGTGGTCCAGCATGGCTGGAGGAGAACTGGAGGATCGGCAGGAGTGCGGGAGCATAGTCACGCCCTTGGAGAGTTAGAGGGTTCATTTTTTTTAATATTTCCCGTAACATAGGAGAGGAATAAAAATGAGAAGCTATTAAGGTTACTAAAAAATGCATTTCTTTTTCTGGGTACCAGGAATACAGGTTTGAGGTCACTCTGTGAAAACTTACCAACCCTCCCACTGTGACTTACACAGTATTTATAGATATACTTCAACTTTAAAGAAGGATTTTAGGACTGGGTATGGTAAAGCATTGCATCTGACCCCAGCACTTGGGAGACAAAGGCAAGCTTGATTTACAAAGCTGAACTGTAGACTAGACAGGGATAAAACCCTGTCTCAAAAAAGTATTTAGAAAATCAGTATACACAAATAAAACTAAAGTTCTAACTTCTCAGTTATAATGCTCATAGGTAAATGACAGGGACTTTGTCTATAATCAGTGTACATACATAAGAAAGGTATAGTCACTATAAACATTAAATAGTCTCAAAATTGAATACACCGAGCTGTGGTGGCACACGCCTTTAATCCCAGCACTCGGGAGGCAGAGGCAGGCGGATCTCTGAGTTCCAGGCCAGCCTGGTCTACAGAGTGAGTTCTAGGACAGCCAGGGCTACACAGAGAAACCCTGTCTTGAAAAACCAAAAGAAAAAAGAAAAAACAAAAAACAACAAACTGGATACTTACTCCCTTGACTTGCTTTAGCCTATTATATTCATCAGCAGCAGCCTAAGGATAAGAAGCAAAAAGAAAGAAAATGGTTATTGAAGCATTTTCTCCCTCAAGAATAGTATTCTTTGTAGCTGAAGAGAAGGCTTGGTTGTTCAGATTGTGGCCTTCCAAGTACCTAAAAGGGCATGTGAAAGCCACACACCCTTTCTATACAATTCTCTCTCTCTCTTTTTAAAGATTTTATTTTATGTATATGAATACACTGTAGCTGTCTTCAGACACACCAGAAGAGGGCATCAGATCCCGTTACAGATGGTTGTGAGCCACCATGTGGTTGCTGGGAATTGAACTCAGGACCTCTGGAAGAGCAATTGGTGCTCTTAACCACTGAGCCATCTCTCCAGCCCCACTCTATACAATTCTAACAGTCACAACTCAATGAAGCCTCCCCTAAACTGTCTAGGCATCTGACTGCCTTAATTAACCTCTCAGAGGGGATGGTGAGATGACTCAGCGGGTAAGAGCACCCAACTGCTCTTCTGAAGGTGATGAGTTCAAATCCCAGCAACCACATGGTGGCTTACAACCACCGGTAATGAGATCTGACGCCCTCCTCTGGTGCGTCTGAAGTCAGCTTCAGCATACTTATGAATTAATAATAATAAACAAATCCTTGGACTGGAGAGAGCAAGCAGGACTGACCGGAGCGAGCGGGACAGCCAGAGCGAGCGGGCCAACGGGGAGCGAGTGGGCGGGAGTGAGCGTGGCTGGCCAGAGCAAGGGGGGGTGGAGAATTAACCTCTCAGAGTATTTACTCAGACAGTCCTTTCTACAGATACTGTGAACAGCGTCAGTCATACTGTCTAAGCCATTCAGACATCAGGTTCCTGATTAGAATTTGAGTTCTCTGCAGGGAGGGACATAAAATAATCAAATACACAAAAACTGATTAATAAATGTTGAATGAACTGAAAAAGGTTTACCAAAATATCAGATAGAAACTATAAAACAATAGATAAATCAAGGTACAATAGTGCCGGGCGTGGTGGCACACGCCTTTAATCCCAGCACTTGGGAGGCAGAGACAGGCGGATTTCTGAGTTCAAGGCCAGCCTGGTCTACAGAGTGAGTTTCAGGACAGCCAGGGCTATACAGAGAAACCCTGTCTTGAAAAAAAAAGAAAGAAAGAAAGAGAAGAGAAGAGAAGAGAAGAGAAGAGAAGAGAAGAGAAGAGAAGAGAAGAGAAGAGAAGAGAAGAGAAGAGAAGAGAAAAAGAGGCATATCTCCTCAACTAAAGACTGTTAAGTATTGAATGGGTATGAAGCCCTAGTGAGCATGGAAGTGCTGGGAACGTCTAGTTACTAATCCCCAAGGCAGTCAATGAGCCACCTAGCACACTACTGGGGAAATGTTGTTGGAATAATCCTGATGTGCAACTGAAATGTTTTAAATGCACGCCCTCTCTCTGGATCAACAGTTTCACATTCTGGCATTTGTTTTAACTGCCTAAGAACACACAAATACAAACCTGAAAGGCTTGCCAGTAGCTTTTTCGTATTAACAATATTTCCAAAGAAATATTCTTCAGTAAATGATGATACAATCATAAAATTAAAAATTCTATAGCTATAAACTTGAAATCCCAGCACTAGTAGGCAGAGGCAGGAGCATGAAGGGTTCAAGGTCAGCCTGTGCTACAGAGCCAGGCGCTGGGTCACTAGAAGTAGACTTTTATTACTGATACCAAACAATAACCACAAGCCACTTCTGTGTAAAGGAGATGGAAGGAAAGCCGTGCCAAGCGCTGTGTTTAAGCAGCAGTGGAAGGGAGCTTACCTAAAATGTTGTCTATCTCTGCAAAAGAAGAAGAAGAAAAAAGAAAGGGGAAGAAGAAAAGGAAGGTGAGACAGCACATGCCTGTAATACTACCACCTAAGCAAGAGGACTTCAAGTGCACTGGAGCTACATAGCAACATACAAGACCCTGTCTCATGGCTTCCAAAAAGAAAAGTGAACCCACAGGATGAAGGTAACCGTACACAGAAGGCAACCAAAGGCATTCATTCCTGTGGTCGGACTGGGTCATTGGAGCCACTGTAAGATGCATTACATTGGGTAAACTGCCACATGCTGTTTGAGCTCACTGTGATGCTGGCTCTGGAAGCAGGGGTGACCATTCCCCCTCAGACCCAAGCATGTTTGTGTCAAGGGTCCTCCAAAACCCCTCATCTGAGAATGGACTCACCCACCCCGTACTCCATGGCAGGGAGAGAAGAGAACAGCCAAACAGCTGGAGTAACAATGCTGTGTCCTTGATAACTGCTCGAGCTGAAACCAGAGGCTACCACTGTTTACCCCAAGGCAGAAAAGTGTCAGCTTTTCTGGCAGAGGGAACCAGGAGCTGAAGTTCAGCCATGGGAAGCCTGTGAGCGGGAGAGAAAGCTCAGCGGGAAACAGCCTGAAAGAGGCTTCCCCAGTCAGTATCTGCTGGACATTTGCAAGCCCCTAATTTGATAACCTTCCCACTGTTATTAGCTCTTATATTGGAAAACCTAACACAGGAGGACACTCCACTTTGCCCAGACAATTTTTGGTGGCTAGTTGGAGTGACTGTTTAATGATGCTTGCTTGCTTTCTATCTCTCTCTCTATCTCTATCTCTATCTCCATCTCTCTCTCTCTCTCTCCCTCTCCCTCTCCCTCCCTTTCTCCCTTTCTATTTGTTTGTTCTTTGTTTTTTCAAAATCAGATTTCTCTGTGTCCTGGAACTCTCTTTGTAGAACAGGATGAGCTCCAACTCAGAGATCCCCCTGCCTCTGCCTTCCAAGTGATAGGATTAAAGACATGGCCACCTTAATGTGAATTTGAATTTCATGTGTATGGGTGCTTAGCCTGCAGTAAGTCTGCACATCACTCGTGTCTGGTCTTTATGAAGGGCAGAAGAGGGCATCAGAAATCCTGACACTGGGGTTACAGATTAATTGATTGGGTAGTGGCTCCTTAGGAAGTGAACTCTAGTCGTCTGGAAGACAAGCCAGTGCTCTTAACTGCTCAAAACAAGTCCTGATTGAAGATATGTGTCTGCCTACCTACACTCCTGGCACTCATGGCAACAAGCTTTGTCTGGGCTATGTGGTAGAAATTTAAGGAAGAAAACATATGCCTGCCCACCAGCCCACCCCAACCCTCACCCCTGCCCTTCATGTAACCCTGGCTATCTTAGAACTCAGTATGTAGACTAGATTGGCTTCAAATTCAGAGATCCTACTCATGCCTCCCAAGTGCTGAGATTAAAAGAATTCAACAGACACCAAGTCCTACCCAAGAGATATACTTCTTTTTTTTTTTTAAAGATTTATTTATTTATTATATGTAAGTACACTGTAGCTGTCTTCAGATGCTCCAGAAGAGGGCATCAGATCTCAGATGGTTTTGAGCCACCATGTGGTTGCTGGGATTTGAACTCAGACCTTTGGAAGAGCAGTCAGTGCTCTTAACTGCTGAGCCATCTCACCAGCCTGGGATATACTTCTATATCTCCAATTCTGAGTTGAAGTTTTTACAATAAAAATGAATTGTATTTATATGTATAAAAATTAATATGGTCACTTTCTTTGAAATGGGGATTGATACATTTATGTATTTAGACTATCGCTTTGTAACATCTAAATTTTATTGAGAGAAAGGGAGAGAGATTGATCGATTTGAATTCTAACATTTAGGAGATTGGAAACCAGACAAGGTGGCCCATGTCTGAAATGCCAGTATTTGGGAGATGGTGGCAAAAGTCTCAGGAATTCAGTGTCATTCTCAGGTATATATTGAGTGTGAGGTCAGCAGGAAGTACGTGAGACCTGCCATGAAAAATAAACACAAAACTGAAAAGTCAGACAACTTACCATGTACTCTTCACTCTCCTCTCTGTAGTCATCCAGCTCTTTATCTAGACGAGAGAGCTCTTTATTGACGTCGTCCAGTTCTGCCTGTAAGCTCTTATACTCCTGTAGACCCGCATCAAAATTTCTCTTGTAGAGCTGTCTTTGTTGATCTGAAGTGATAGGTGGATATTCCCTGAGAATCGGAAGAGAAAATGATTTGTAAGTACCCTCGGCACATATTAAAAGCCAGTGGGTTTTCTCTCAAAGACAGCACACTGGTAAGGAATATAAAATTACATCCTCTTGTTGTCTGTTGTGTCGTAGGAGACAGGTAGGGTGCCATTAATTTCTACTAAGAACTATTACAGAAAAGTAAGGGTACTCTGCCCAGCACCTGTCACCTAGTAACTGCAGAGGGGCTCAGTCTGAAGTAGCTAAGTGGATATTCCCTGCCTCCCTCATCTCCAAACACATCCCTACCAAAGCCAAACGCTTGTCAGAAGGGATGTCCTGTGCTCCCTTGCTAAAATGACAAACTCTCTGGAATGATTTTAGACTAAAAAGCTCAGTGGTAGACCCTTTTCCTACACTGTATACAATCAAAGTTCTGGGTTTAAAACCATAGTCACACACACACACACACACACACACACACACACACACACACACACACTGATTATTCTTTTTATATTACCATTCACATTACATAAATACATCTCATACACTTACAAACAAAGGCAAATGTCATGAAATTTAAGGTTTTAATTAATGAAAATACATTGATTCTCATTAATGATACTACAGCGTGATAGAACACCTAGGTTTAAAGTCTTAAAACAATGCTAGATACAAAGCCTGTTTTGATTCCCTCAGAACAGCTGTCTGGGAGTGGCTGTTTCCTGCTACCACCTACCATCTTCAGACGAGCCTATTTATTTATTTTTGGTCTTATTATTCCCAAGTGGAGAGAGCTTATCTTGTTCTTTCATTATAAAAGTATGCATTAAAAATGCACACACAGAGGCTAGAGGCGTAGCTCAGCACTAAAGTGGGTGTATAGTGTATGTAACACCCTAGGTTCAATCTCCAGCATTGAAACACACACACCTATAAAAACAAGTTCACTGCATAAATAAACTGGCAACTCATGAAAGTCTGACGAACTAATGCCGGAATTCTGAGGCCATCGAGATCAGCGGGCAGAAGGCCTCACTTCCAGGCCTGAAGACATGAGTTTGAATGCCGGGATCCACACAGTAAAAGGAGAGGAGTGACTTCATCAAATTGTCCTCTGAGACCACACACACACACACACACACACACACACACACACACAGAGTGCCCCACCCCAATAAAGAAAATGTAATAAGCATTCTGTGCAGGATTATGTATGCCTGAACATGCCAGCTATTCCCTGCATATGAAGCTGACACCTCAAAATGTCCACTGGGAAAATTCTTGAAGCTATTTCACAGGACAATGAAGCTCCACAGAGCATGAGACTTAATTAAATCTTTAGTAGTCAATAAGATGTCTTCATTCTACAGAGAGAAAAATTATGTTTTTGATTGAAAGGAAAACAAATGTTGCAATTTCTCAGTATTCAGTTAAATGTTCCATTATGTAAGTTAGACAAATATATCCCAGATAGATGAATTGATCAGGCCAAAAAGGCTCTTGTGGGTAAGGAAAACAAGGTATAAGAATCATATGTGGGGGCTGGCAAGATGGCTCAGCAGGTAAGAGCACTGACCGTTCTTCCAAAGGTCCTGAGTTCAAATCCCAGCAACCACATGGTGGCTCACAACTACCCATAATGAGACCTGACGTCCTCTGAAGACAGTGTGTCTGAAGACAATTACAGTGTACTTATGTATAATAATAAATAAATCTTTTTTTAAAATTACCTTACATTTGAAATGTAAATAAAGAAAATATCCAATAAAAGGGGGAAAAAAAGGATGAGATGGGAAAAAAATGAAAACTTCTTAAAAAAAAAAAAAGGAGGAATCATATGTGTGGATGCCAGAGGAGATGGTGCATGACTTTAATCAAGGCCAGCCTGGTCTACAGAGCTAGTTCTAAAACAGCCAGGGCTACACAGAGAGATACTGTCTCAAAAAAAAATTCATAAGCAAGGTATATTAAGCTATTTATCCATGCCCCACCCACATCTCCTAACAACTTGAGGAAGCAAGGTTTATAAACCACCATTCATGCTGCAAAAAAATTTAATTAGCAAAACATTGACACAACAGTCAAAGAAAATGCAAAAAGCTCCTAACCCAGAACATCCAGGAAATCCAAGACACAATGAGAAGACCAAACCTAAGGATAGATGGGAGTAAAGATTCCCAACCTAAAGGGCCAGTAAACATCTTCAACAAAATTATAGAAAAAAACACTTCTAACCTAAAGAAAGAGATGCCCATGAACATACAAGAAGCCTATAGAATTCCAAATAGACTAGACCAGAAAAGAAATTCCTCCCATCACATAATAATCAAAACACCAAATGCACTAAACAAAGAAAGAATATTAAAAGCAGTAAGGGAAAAAGGTCAAGTAGCATATAAAGGCAGACCTATCAGAATTACACCTGACTTCTCACCAGAGACTATGAAAGCTAGAAGATCCTGAGCAGATGTCATACATACCCTAAGAGAACACAAATGCCAGCCCAGGCTACTATACCCAGCAAAACTCTCAATTACCATGGATGGAGAAACCAAAGTATTCCTTGATTAAATTCACCAAATTTACACAGTATCTTTCCACAAATCCAAACCTACAAAGGATAATAGATGGAAAACACCAACAAAAAGAGTGAAACTACACCCTAAAAAAAGCAAGAAAGTAATCTTTCAACAAACCCACACAAACATAATTCTACCTCTAACAAGAAAATTAACAGGAAGTAACAATCACTTTTCCTTAATCTCTTAATATGAAAATTAATATTACTAATATATCCAAATCTATTGAAATTCAAAAATATGAGGAATTAGAAATTTGTCAGCTCTCATCCCGTGGTCTCTCTAATTTGGTAATGGGAGAAATAGGTGCAATATTGTACAATCCATATACACTACACTTCTGCTTGTTTGTACATGACAGGGTCTTGCTGTGTGCTACATAATGGTCTTGAAATCATGCTTCACCTATCTCAGCCTCTCCATTAGTAGGATTATATATTTGATGTTTTAGACTATAATATGGTTTTCAGAACAGCTTACATATTTCAAAATTATTTATACAGCCAAAAGAAATGTAGACAATTTGGGAGGTGGCTTGTAAGAGAACAGCAAAGAGTGAGACTGAAGGTTTTGCTTGATATTTATAATTATTGTATCAATTTTGAAGAAGAGGACTTTATGTTACTCTTATTCTGAGATGAATGCTATTCAAAATCATCACAGCCAATGAACCAGAATCTTACCCTCACCTAACATCTGTGCCACCCTCCAAGCAGAACCATTGTTCATTGTAACAGTTGATGAATGACTTCATGGATAGACCATCTTAATACACATACCATTTCTTAAATGAATGTAACCTGTTCCCTGCAGGCTGAGAATGATGACAATCACTCAAGTCAAATAGCTTTGACCGTAGCAGGAAATGTGTATCCAAAAATCGTGCCTACAATTCATTCCTTGGTGCAGCAGAACTGTCAACTCTTAGCTTATCTACTATGGAGGTAAAATCCTTTGGTGATGTGAGGGACATTGAAGTACAGGCTTATTACAGTGAACTCCAATATCCAAACACTGTTCTTATTTTGTGTTTGTACCACAGTAAGCCAAGATTTTAAGCTCTACTAAAAATAAAACAAACAAACAAAAAGACTTTATTTATATTCATTAAAAAACTAATAGTGATATATTATTTTAAAATATCATACAGTTAATATATCTGGAGTTATTTAGAATTTATACTGAGAAAAATGTATGTATTTTCAGTATTGCTGTAAACATCTATATAAGACTGTTCAACTGATTGTTGTTTTATATCAAACAACTTTTATAACATTCATTTTTATTGTTACAATATTTTATAAATTTTAAAGAATACGATAAAAAATGAAAAGGTATTACAGGTTTTGAAGGGGGGGCTCTCCGGGAGGAGTGGGGTACAAAAGGGAAAGAAGAATGTGGTGTAAGTCTATTTACTCAAAATAAATGTTAACAAATCCAAATAAATTGAAATTATGTATCTTTTCTCATCATAATGCAAAAAAAACTTAAATCAAAGGAAAAAATCATAAGGAAGGTATATCCATGCTCCACCCACATCTCCAACAATTTGAGGAAGGAAGGTTTATAAACCACCATTCATGCTGCAAAAAAATTTTAATGAACCGGATGGCAGTGGTATATACTTTTAATCACAGCACTTGGGAGGCAGAGGCAAGGGGATCTCTCAGTTAAAGGCCATCCTGGTCTACAGAGCTAGTTCTAGGACAGCCAAGGCTACACAGAGAAACCTAGTCTAAAAAAAGAAAAAAAGAAAGGAAGAAAGAAAGGAAAGGAAAGGGAAAGAAAAGAAAAGAAAAATCTGGTGTGACTGTGGTCCTGGCATGACAAGGCTACCTGTCACACCTATATAGTCAGCACTGGGCAAGCCATCAACACAAGAACCTTAACCATCACCTTAGCCAGGCACTAAACCGTTACCTCAGCTGCTTACAAGGCTGCTGCCGGAGTTCTTTGGGTTAAACTTGAAAAGAATCTCTGGGCTTACCATGAAAGCTTAACTTGAAAGTAACTGCCACAGGAAAGTCTGTGTACTTGGAAATTTTATTATCAGTCCAATACAATCCCCCTAAACTCAATGTTTCATTTCTTAGAAAGCCTTTATTGAGTGTCTATTGGTAGAAGAGCCACTTCAGGGAGAAGGGTGTGTGAGAGAGACATGGTTACCATCCAAACAGAGCCCTGCACTTCTGTTTTATAAAAGGGTACCAAAGGAAAACAAAACACTCAAAACTGTCTCCAGGCCTGGAGGGAAAAAAATGAGATGACAACATGACCCCAGTTTTCAAGGCAACAACCACAAACCCGGCCTGTAACCGTAACCGGGGTGATAACCAGATGCTTAAGGGGCAGAAGAGGAGAAGGGCTTACCTGACCCAGTCCTCCTCCAGCTCCTCGCAGGACTCCCCGCCGGTCGTGTAGTCTGTTTCATAGTAGTCGGGGTCCGTCCTCTTGCCCTTTCCTGCTTTCCCCTTCGTGGGAGCCCTTTTAGAAGGCGTCTCTAGGTTACCATTGCTGCTGTACCGAGGCTGCCTGAAGTCGTCCACAGACAAGGTCAGGGGAATCTCCTGGGCCACTTCAGGCACCCTAGTGAAAACACAGGTCACCGCTCAGAGACGGAGTACACTTTGACTCTGCCACCACCCTGCAACCAAAGGGCAGCAAGAACAGGGCTAAGAGACACCCACAGTCAAGGGCACTCACCCTGAGAAGATGCGCAGATTCCTGCATTCAGTCTGGCACCAATTTAGACCCTTCCAACACACAAGCAGCTTTAAAGTTCTGATTGGGGGAGGAGAGTCCATGTTTAAACTTCTAAGTAAAGTGGATCTCATGCTTCCTTTTAGGAAGTTCAGACTAAGCTATAAGAGGTGTTTATCTGCCCTGTGCCAGAGACTTACTCAACAAAAGACTTGTCAGGAAAATAATGAGGACAATTCTTTTCTACAGGTTCTTCAAGTCCCCAGGAATGCTGGTGTGTGTGTGTGTGTGTGTGTGTGTGTGTGTGTGTACTCAGCTTATCCAACAAAGATAGGCTCTTTGCAACAGTATTTTTATGTTACATATATAGATTATCCTTTCAAGATGAAAGTTTGAAAAATCACAAAATTTAAACTAAAATGCTTCATGGTTTTGAGTGTAGTCACGAATGCCTGTCATCCCAGCATTCAAGAGGTTAAAGTGGGAGAATCATTGTGTCATCTTGAGTGGGCTACACAGAGAGGACCTATCTAAATACCAACTGTACTAGCTAGTTTTGTGTCAACTTGACACAGGCTGGGGTTATCACAGAGAAAGGAGCTTCAGTTGGGGAAATGCCTCCATGAGATCCAGCTGTAAGGCATTTTCTCAATTTGTGATCAAGTGGGGAGGGAGGTCCCCTTGTGGGTGGGACCATCTCTGGGCTGGTAGTCTTGGGTTCAATAAAAGAGCAGGGAAAGCAAGCCAGTAAGAAACATCCCTCCATGGCTTCTGCATCAGCTCCTGCTTCCTGACTTGCTTGAGTTCCAGTCCTGACATCCTTTGGTGATCAACAGCAATGTGGAAAGTGTAAGCTGAATAAACCCTTTCCTTCCCAACTGCTTCTTGGTCATGATGTTTGTGCAGGAATAGAAACCCTGACTAAGACACCCACCTTTCAAGGGAAGGAGTTTATTAAGTATTCTTTTAACTTCTTCTGTGTTGAACTTAAAGCCATGTAGAAGCAACAGGGGTTTACCAGAACACTTGTTATGTTTCTCATGTAATTATTTCATGTTGCATCAGACGCTAAATTGAATATAATGTTCCTGCCGCTGAGCATGAAAACAAAACCCAACAGCAATAAAAAGGGCTGAGACGGGCGCATGCCATTTCTGAGCAACAGAAACAGTTTTATTTTTGCTCTGTAAACAGTAAAGAACTAAAATGAACAACAACAACAAAAAAAAATGGCAGAGACATTCTAAGTTATCAGCCTTTCCGTTCAGACAAATATTAAAAGTAACTAAAGCTTTTCTCCCCTTTCAATTGCTTCCAATCCAGAAGCTAAGTTTTATCTCCAGGTTTACGGTTTTCCAGTGCCACCTGGACCTCACTATTGTCAGACCCTTAGGTCAGCATTCTTTTTTTTTTTTTTTTTAAAGATGGTTGTGAGCCACCATGTGGTTGCTGGGAATTGAACTCAGGACCTCTGGAAAAGCAGTCAGTGCTCTTAACCACGGAGCAATCACTCCAGCCTCCTTTGCTGAGCATTCTAACCACACTTAAGCTCTTATTGACCCCGAAGCTTTGGGGAATGATGTGTAGCTGGGGAACCGAGGAGGGCAGTATTTATTTCTTCCATGTTGCTGTATGTGTTATGCTACCCTGATGTTACCCTTACATGAGTGTCAATGATTAACCAGTTCTTAGACACTCTACCCACAATACCAGCCACTGTGTGTGCTTTCTGCTTTGAGGCAGTAAAACCAAACTTTGTCTTTATTCTTTGTTTTGAAGGAGTGAGTTTGTTGCAGAGACAAGGTTATCATGTAACCTGGCCCTCAAATTCACAACATAGCTGAAGATAACCTTGAACTCTTGGATCCTCTTGCCTCCATAGCCCTGAGAGCTAGTATGTACCACCATGCCAGGCTTCATATAAAATCTTTTGGATATGGTTTGGCCTATTTAAGGCCTCTCCATCAGCTCCTGCCTGCAGCTTCCTGCACTTCCTGCTTTAGATGATGAACTGTTCCATGGAACTGTGAGCAAAACAAACCCTTCCCTCCAACTTGCTTCGGTCACGGTGTTTCATCACAATAGTAACCCGAAGACAAGGTGATACCAACGCGGTGGAGTATTACTGTGACAGACCTGACCAGGCCCTGCAGAGGTCTGTGGGAGTATTACAGTGACAGACCTGACCAGGCCCTGCAGAGGTCTGTGGGAGTATTACTGTAACAGACCTGACCAGGCTCTGCAGAGGTCTGTGGGAGTATTACTGTGACAGACCTGACCAGGCCCTGCAGAGGTCTGTGGGAGGATTTTAGATTTTTGGGTTAGAAAAGTCATTGAGTGTTTGAGAGCTCAGTGAGATATTCTATCAGAGCTCTGAAAATTAAGATTGTTGAGAGCAGTGCAGACGATGGAGATCTGGCGTGGGAAGTTTCAGGGGGATGAAAAGATATGGGTCATTTGTGGGAGGACAATGTAGTTCTGGTCAGCTGGAGATGAAGACTCAGCTGTGACTACCAAAATACCAGAACCACTAAAGTAAAACCTTTGTTTTACTGGGATAAATGATGCTGGTTGGCTGAAGCTAAGAAATTAGTGATGACTAAGAAGAGACGAGCACTGCTGAGGTGAAATCTTCCCTGAAGGCTTCCTGAGAGTCAGCACACAGAGGCTGTGTTCCAGGGGTGGCCAAGGCTGTACCTCACACTGGTAGGGGAACTTGTTGGTGCAAGAGTCACCCAGGTGATACTGGTTTTGAAGGCATGAAGGGGTCATAGAGAGCAGCTGAGGCTTGGTACCGTGAGAGGCCAGGAGGTATCATTGGTGAAAGTACAGCCTCAGTGCCAGTTAAAGGCCAGAGATTGAAGGGGTCATGCAGAGAAGTTGAGGTTTGGCACCCTGAAGAGAGCCTCTGAGTGGATCCTGCCTGAGCTTAAGACAAGCTCTGTGTACTGCAGAAGCCAGAGCTGGAGAAGTGACTCAAGCCCTTTGGAGGAGCCCAGAAAATCGCGAGTGAATCCCAGATATTAGATTTTGCTTTTATCCGAGTGATTATGCCCTGGTATTCCCTTCTTGAAGCTAAGTAAATATTTAACTTATTATTTATTTTACAGGAGCCCACAGTTGCAAGACAGAATTTTAAAACAGATTTTCGGTTTTAAAAGAGACTTCGGGAACTGGAGAGATTGCTCAGTGGTCAAGAGCACTGACTGCTCTTCCAGAGATCCTGAGTTCAATTCCCAGCAACCACATGGTGGCTTACAACCATCTTGTAAAGGGATCTGATGCCCTTCTACAGTGTACTTACATATAATAAAATAAATAAATCTTTGGTCTGACACCCTCTTTTGGTGTGTCTAAAGTCAGCTAGAGTGAACTAATAATAAATAACTTAATAAATAAATCTTTAAATGTAAAATAAATAAGGGCTGATGAGATGGCTCAGTGGGTAAGGGCACTGACTACTCTTCCAAAAGCCCTGAGTTCAAATCCCACAACTACATGGTGGCTCACAACCATCCATAATGAGATCTGACACCCTCTTTTGGTGTGTCTGAAGTCAGCTACAGTGAACTAATAATAAATAACTTAATAAATAAATCTTTAAATGTAAAAAGAAAGAAAGAAAGAAAGAAAGAAAGAAAGAAAGAAAGAAAGAAAGAAAGAAAGAAAGAAAGAAAGAAAGAAAGAGAAAAAGCCTTTGGACTTCTGAAGAGATTAAACCTTAAAGGACAATGGCACTGTCACTTCTCAGCCTTCTGACTAACAAGGATAAGGGAGGAAAGCACAAAGCAGTAGGCCAATATTCATATCTGGACAAATGTTATCAAATTAAAATGCTACTTACAGAGGTGTTGACTTATAGAAAGACTCTGGGTATGATCGCTTGCCATTCACTTTGCCATTGGAGTAGGCCATCGGACTGTCAACTCTTTCCGCATAGTCAGATGGGGGTGGAGGCATGTCTTGTGTGCCTGCAGACACATTTTTAACCTAAAAAAAAAAAAAAACCAACCCAGGAGACATTGTCATTTCTCACTCATAATTGAAAGGGGTAAATGTTATGTTTCAAACCCGGGAGAAGAAGTGAACCTGGCCTCCGAGTTCTCCCAGCATCCCTCAGTCCCTACCTGTTACAGGGTAGGGTCTGGTCTGCATACCCCACCCTCTTCCCAGAACTCTGCAGCCACAGAGGCCCTTTCCTAGGTAATCCAGACATTAGGGTTAGCTGCCCTCCTTTTGTACCTTTGGCCTCCCGGGTGCTCTACTTGGCTCCTCTCTCTCCCTTCCCCTTCTCCTCTCAGGACATGGTTCAGGGTCATGACCACTCCAGATTCTTCCAGATGTGTCTGCCACTGGTTATGATCTCCAATCTATCTATGACAAACTTTCTCCTCCACCACACCTGGAACAATCCTGTCTTTTCCTTTCTTCTTTGTTTTCATTCAGAAGTGGGGGGGGGTAGGGACAGTTATTACATATAAAATATATAATATTTAGCTCAAATTATAAAATAATATGAAGTAACTAGCTACAGTAACTTTCTTACACTCACCCCTTCCATATCAGAAGAATGAGCTCACTTCCTGATATGGCTGAGGGAACCAAGTGCGGTGCCCAATACCCCTGTCAAGCAACTCACAACCATCTTTAACAGCAACTCCAAAGGATCGAACACTATCTTCCATTGTCTGTGGGCATTTGCACGTATGTGTGCACACTTACACGCGCTCACGCACACACACACACACACACACACACACACAAAATTAATCTTTAAAAATAATAATGGCATTGGGCTTCTTGGTTCTCAGTGTCCCTGTCTGCATAAATTGGGGGCAATTACTTCATAAGAATATCTGGAGGATTAAAGGACATGAAGTATCCTGTCTACCATGTCACCTGAACATAATTTTAAAAAAAAATACCTCCTACTATGCTGGATACAAGTAAACCCTTTAGATCCAATTGAGCTTTTTTTTTCCCGCCACAGAACTTGCAAGCTTGAAATTGGAAGATTCTGCTATTTTATACTCTTGCAATTATTATATGCATCCATACATAGTGTGTCCTTACTAAACATCTATACATGGTGTGCCCTTATTATATGCATCCATACATGGTATGTCCTTACTATATGCATCCATACATGGTGTGCCCTTTCTATATGTGAGCCTTACATCTTATATTCTCTGCTATGGGAGCATGTGGTGTTTTTGATTGTTTCATATTCAGGGTTAGAGAGAGCCGGGATCATTTCTCTGAAAGTGGAATTCAGGGCCACTGCCAAACCAGCAGGTGGGTTTCCAGGGAGTGTACTCAGATTCCACCACAGGGGTCCCGGGTGGGAACCATTCTTGGCTCCCACAGAATTCCTTACAACTGAACACAACAAACACCCTCACGGTTGCCAAGTCAAAGGCCTGTTCATATTCTAGAGATCTCATCAGAACTATGAAAGGCTTCCTTTTCTTGAAAGCCTGTTTTACATTTCTCCTGGATCCACTCCCCTTCCTTTTCCCTCCAGCAGGAACTTTACCAGAGCCCTAGTCCTTCTGGCTCCTCACAGCCTGGAATGCCCTTCCCCCTTTCTTTGTCTGCTAATCCCTCATTGGACTCCAAATCTTAGTTCAAGTGCAACCACCCACCTCCTAGGGGCCTTTCACTCAAGTCCCTGCAGGATGAGGTACAAGCCTCTCTTATCTCCCCACATCTATCCTGCAATCCTCCAGGCAGAGCAACCACTCACTTACTCATAGCAATGGATGGCTCACTTATCAAGACAAGGGACTGTTCTCAAGCTACCAACCCGGACTGGGCTGCTAACAATGCTCATCTGACAGCATGGCACAATCTTATGGCCATGACACCTCTCTCAGACATGAGGAAGCTGTGGCTCAGGACATTGCATAACCTTCCCAAGGACCTAGACCTAATAAAAATGGTAATGTGGGAGGCCTTGCTAGCCAAAACCAGGCCAGTGTCTGCATAAGTCAGAAGCCCAGAGCTTGACCTTCAAGATGGCTTGGCTTGCAAAGGAACCTGACAGCCAGAGTTCAATCTCTGAGCCCTACATGGTAGAAGGAGAGAGATAAGTCCAACAGTGTCCTCTGAGTCACACACATTCTGTGGCACAAGTGCACCTTCCAACACACATATACACAAATAAATAAATGTAATAAAGATAGGCCCAGAGCTTGCTGTAAAAAGATTTCCTGCGAAACTAGAGCAAAAGATTGTAAAGTGAAAACACAAATTAAGATCTGTCTCCGGCCGGGCGTGGTGGCGCACATCTTTAATCCTAGCACTTGGGAGGCAGAGGCCAGCCTGGTCTACAGAGTTAGTTCCAGGACAGCCAGGGCTACAGAGAGAAACCCTGTCTCAAAAAACAAAACAAAACAAAACAACAACAACAACAACAACAACAAAATCTGTCTCCGGAGAAGAAAAGCTCGATAGCCATCATTCCCACGGCCAAATGCTGGACTCGCCACTTAGCGCAGCCTCTGGTAAGCCTTCGGCTGACTGAGTCTCTACTCCGAGTCTTCGAGCATGGGAAAGAATTGATAGAAAAGGGCAGTGGAAATCCACACACTGGAGTCCAGCCAACCAAGAAATGCCGCAGACTCACTCTTGAGATTAAATTCAAAAGTTTATCTCAAAAATGTATCTCACACAAACTAGCTGAAAGCATTAAACGGTTAATCTGGGGGATGCACAGGATATACAGATACTAAGGTCCACGTTCCAATTTTTAAAAATAAATTAATTAATTAATTTTTAAAAAGCTGGAGCAGGCCACAGAGGCAGAAGGATCTCTGAGTTCCAGGCCAGCCTGGTCTACATTGCAAGTTCCAGGCCAGCCAGAGCTACAGAGAGAAACCCTGTCTCAAAAAAAAAAAAAAAAAAAAAAAGCTTCAATGACAGCATTCTCCACTTCCTCTCTGCTCTGCCTTCATTACAAGTTCACATGCGCACAGTCAGGCTGCACCCACAGCCAGCCAGGCTAGCAATGTGACAGAAGTCACCCACCAATATGAAGGAAAGGAAACGTCGCCTGATGAGTGCCTGATCACTGCCTCGAAGTCTAAGCGTGGTTATTTTAGCCCCACCCAGGTAGATAGCACTATCAGTATTTTCTTATGAGGAAATTAATCTGCGCAAGGTAAAATAGAAGAAGAAATGGTTGGTGTGGAGGCTGAGCCTTGTGCCCCTCTCAACAAGCCGTTCCCTTCCAAGTCCACCCCAGCTTCTTCAGGTGTGCACTGTGGCTAGGTACATCACATGTCCCTGAAAGAAAGAAAATCATTCTCCTTACACTCATCACACTCAGAGATACAGCATAAAACCTCTACGTGTCTAACTTCGTAAGAGCAGCGACTGACACAAAGTTTAATCATGTGATGCCGACAATTCCGCACCAGAAGGGCCTTCACCTGCTTGGAAGGAAAGCAGAGAAACAGCCCTGCACAGAGAGAAGCAGGCTAATCCCAACCTGCCAACTCCATTTTACAACCTGCCCAACCCACCTTCACCAGCCACGATCCTTGCACAAGTTCTCAACACTGAGAAGTCCAACTTGTTTTTCCTGTTTCCTGGTATTTTTATCCCTGCAGATGCTCAGCCCCGAAAAAAACTCAAAATACCTTCTCAAAAGCTCTTTTTTGGGTTTTGCTTTTTTTTTTTTTTTTTTGGTGATTTTTGTTTGGGTTTTTCAAGACAGGGTTCTCTGTGTAGCCCTGGCTGTCCTGGAACTCACTCTGTAGACCAGGCTGGCCTCAAACTCAGAAAGGTCTGCCTGCCTCTGCCTCCAGAATGCTGGGATTAAAGGTGATTGCCACCATCACCCCAATCCTTTTTTTTTCACTTTGAGTTGTTTGAAATGTTCCTATATGGACCAATCCTACACATAAAGAGGCCATAGACCAAGTTGGAACAACTGACTGGTTTAAATTGCTCAATGGCACTAAGGCCTTTGTTCAGTACCAGCTGCATGCTCCCCAAAGAAACTATATATCAACAAAGACAAATTCTGTCAGAGGTTTGGAAGCAAGTCAGGAGCTCTTAGGCCTGGAAGGTGGAGGCAGAAGAGGTGGAGAGCCTCACTCTCACTTAGTGAACCTTATCGTCATCTAATCTGTGGCTTCATGCAGAAACAGAAATCCCAGGGAAGGCTGTAGTTCAGTATACAAGTATTTCGGGCTATGGCTCCTCTAAAGGGCCAGAAATATCCCTGAGCCACCATCAGGTGTCCTAAATACCCTTCAGTCTACTAAATGCCCTTCAGTGCCCTTCAGTTGACTAGGGTATGGTATGTTATGGCACAGAAAGGACTTTTACCTACGTTTAAAAGTCAAAGGCTAAACAAGTCTGCAGTGTAACAGCTGTGGCTAGCTTGGGGAACAGGAGTTTTCGAAAAATGTTCCCCAGAACAGCACATTCCCAACATCAGCTCCAAACCCACTGAATCAGAAACCAGGGGGCGGGCAGAGTCAACTGCTCTAACACTGGCTCCAGGGGATCTGATGGCAGCAATGGAGTGAAGCCACTGATGTGGGACAGAATGCCCTGGGCTGCAAACAGCCATGCCATGTTTAGATCGTTACACCTATCCACATGGCTGACTTCAGAGACATTAACTCTTGGTGCCAGAAATCTAGGAATTGCAGCTTTCAGAGAGCCACAGAAAGCACTCTTCATTTCTATCACAAACTCTTCCTCTTCCTACAGACCTCTCTAAAACAGGCTCTGTTTGTTTGTCTGTCTGTTTGTTTCTGTCTGTCCTCTAGCCTCTCTCCACTCACAGTGGAGCTGAGCGCAGTCAGGGCCTATTGCACTCCTCTTCCTGGGTGGCTCAGATGGTCAGGCAGGCAGCTGTTACTTCTGATACACTCTGTTCCATCAGGGACCACAGACAACCGTGTCATCTTCCCCAGCGTGAGAGTCCAGTGAACCAACGGTACAGGCAGGATGCTTGCACTGGGGAGAGTGAAGGGCTATCAGAGTCTCATCAGCTGTCTAATGCTGATGACCAAGATTGCCTGGCCACTCCAGCCTAGCATGCTCATCACTGTGGACATCTGCATGCTAAGGAGAGGACACTGAAGGTCTTGAGGGAAGCATGTTGTCACTGTAAGACTGAAGCAGGGTAGCTAGGAGTCAGTCACACTGCGATGGCACACTTAGATCCTGACATCTCGCATACTCTTATGCAAGCTGCAGACGCTATTGATCACCATTCTAACGGAAATGTACTGGGTGTGGGTGTACTCAATATATTTCTTCTGATGATCTCAATGTACAGCAATCTTATCAAGACATAACCCCCATATAAAATCCAGGAGCATCGGTGCATATACAGAGTTTATTGGATGTCAAATATATTTCTATAAAGCTGTCTAAAAAAAAAAAATCACTGGGTAAGATTATATTGGTTGACCTTCAATTTTGACAGCCTGACTATGGATAGAACTCTTACTTTCCCTATTTACAGACTTCTAACCTATTATATTAAAAACTTCATCAGGGGCTGGAGAGATGGCTCAGTGGTTAAGAGCACTGTCTGCCTCTTCCATAGGTCCTGAGTTCAAATCCTAGCAAACACATGGTGGCTCACAACTATCTGTAATGAGATCTGAAGCCCTCTTCTGGTGTGTCTGAAGACAGCTACAGTGTACTTACATATAATAAATAAATAAATAAATAAATAAATAAATAAATAAATACTTCATCAGAAGCCAAGGACACCAAACTCTATATCCTGCAATGGTCACAAGTAACAAGGCCCACACTACACAAATCCTGCCCTGACTCTATACTTCACAGTTTGTTTGTTTGTTTGTTTTCTCCTTTTTTAAATTTTTCTGTCAAAATTAAGTTATAGAGTTCAAGCCCAAGTCCCAGAGTGACCTGCACTTGAAGGAGTCTGTGTAAACAGCCCAAGCCACGGATCACTACAAGCCACCATCTCACCTCTGCCGCCTGTCTGCCCCTCAGATCTCCATCCTCCTTCATGAGAATAACAGACCCATCACAGATTCTCTAACCACATCAGGAGAAGCTGAAACTCCAGCTCTGAATTTTAATTGCCAATTGATCAGATAATATAGTAATAAAAACTGATCTCAAGGCCAGGCATGGTAGCACACACCCCAAAAAGTTTAAAAAAAAAAAATCCCAAGCACATGTTCACAATCAACTTTTAAATATTTACCATAGAGGTGTAAACTTTCCCAAAGCCAGCCTCGTATTTATCTAGAGGAAGTGAATATGCATTTTTCACATATTTTTAATCAGCCACATCTCACACTAGTCTTGAGAGGCAGATAAATAACTGCACAAAGGAACTGAGACGCAAAGATGTGTCGATCTGCTTGACAGCTCACACTGGAACCAGAGATGCTCACATATATCCAGGTACTCTCTCCAACCCATCACATGGGCTAAAATATCAGAGTTCAGCCGGTGGTGGTACATACCTTTAATCCCAGCACTCTGGAGACAGAGACAGAGTATCTTTATGAGTTTCAGGCTAGCCTGGTCTACAGAGTGCGTTCCAGGACAACTAACAGTCAGGGCTATACAGAGAGACCCTGTCTCAAGGAACAAACACAAAGTAGAAAAGACAACCTTACACATAAAGAATGGAAGAAATGGGGGCCTAAGAGCCATGCTAGCCCACTGATGTAAGAACCGAAGCCCACAAGAAAGGATTTGCTTTGTCTCTTGATGATACAGAATCGCTAGAGCCCGCCTTTTTGGCCAGTATACCTGTGTGAGGTAAAATCCTCAGGTAACTGTGCAGAAACTCAGGGTTGTCTTTGGGACAGGTCTCCCCGGGTTGCTCAGCTGGCTTTTCTCTCCTGGATTCAAGCCTTCTTCCCTCGTCGACCTCCGCATTGACCAAGCCTCCAGCTGTGGCTTCCACTCTCTTCACAAACACTGAGAAGCAACTTCATCATACATCCAGACACTGGCACACAGAGTGGGAGCACATCCTCAGACCGACAGGATGACGGCACATAGACTTGTCATATCCATATTGCCTAGTCACTTGTGCATGACACACAAACACCAAGCAGGGCCTAGACTATCTCATGCCTCATAAAAGTTGCCCTTTGCCCCCATCAAAACTCTTACAAAAATCAAGATATCAGAGACACTGCTTGGGTTTTTGCTACCTCAACAACAGTGGCAAAGTAGAAAGAAAATACATTTGGCCAATGATCAAAAAAAAAATCTATATAAACAAAGGTAACAGTGATGCATTTCTACTGTTGATAGGCAAACAATATGAAGTCTAACGGTTCCAAGAGTCACAGCTGAGATAATTAATGGGCAAGCTTTGGAAAACAATTTGGCATTATTTTAAAAGAGGTATGCTCACGAACTCTTCACTCCAGGAGTTCCACACTTGGGTATGGGTTGAAAGAAATTTGCTCAAGTGTAGGTGACTCAAGGAGACTCACATTCCCCTGGCCATGGGCACAGAGACACCCTGTTGGTGATGGTGGTTTTCTATCAGTCAGAGGCAGGGAGGGTGCAGTCCTGTGTTCAGCCTAGCTTGGCGCATGGTTTGGTGACCAAAACTGTCTTATGTCTAGGATTCATAAAAATCAAATCGTAAGCTGGGCGTGGTGGCTCACACCTTTAATCCCAGCACTCGGGAGGCAGAGGCAGGCGGATTTCTGAGTTCGAGGCCAGCCTGGTCTACAGAGTGAGTTCCAGGACAGCCAGTGCTGTCTCAAAAAAACAAAAAACAAAAACAAAACAAAACAAAACAAAAAAACAAAAATCAAATCGTATCAATTCCAGGCAACACAGCATGGGAGGAGGAAGACAGACACAGACCTAAGGACCGCCATGTCCCACCACAGATCTCCCCTTCAGCGCACAGCACAGGCAGGCTACAGACACCTGCTTGGGCCAGGTCACCCACTCTCATGACCACAGGGTCAACTCTCCCTACTGCTTGGGGGTAGGGGGTAGAGTGGGGGCAGCATGGACGAAGGACATCGCCCAGGGGCCCACCAGCGCATGGCCAGCCTGCAGTGGGAGCCTCCACAATGTGCCCATATGTAGTAGTCAGATGGTTGAGAAGGAGAACTGAGTGGAGCAGCTTGAGCATTATGAAGAGAGATGGAACTGGAGACTCCAGGGTGGAGCAGAGAAGCCTTCAGTGAGCAGCCAGCCAGCTCTGCCACCTGGGGCCACAGTGAGGTCCCAGCCCTGAGCTGCTGCTGAGGGCTGTGACTGAGTCTGTGGCTACACAGAGCAAGAGTCGGTATAGATAACCATGTTGATGTCTCTGATTGGGGCAGCCACTGGGACCATGTGGATGTCCAGGGGCTGTGCAGAGCTGCCCCAGGTCCCTCATTGAATGTGGCGCTCTAGCAAGCTGGCCCCATCTCACAACTATGGCAGCACTCAGGAGAGTGGGCCCTGGCCTCAACCACGCAGCACAGTGGAGCTGGCCCTGGGGGCTGGATGTGGGTGAGCACGCTCTGAGAGTGAGTGTGGGAGAGCTGACCTGGCCACTCATTTGCCATGGGCTGGGACAGGTGCACAGGAGCTGCTCCACCCCTTGCCACGCGTAGCAGTTGGGAGAACTGGCCCTGGGGTCATGAGGACAGGTGAGCTGGCCCCACCCTTTGTAGGCTGGAGCACTTGGGAGAGCATGTCTTGCACCCCATCTGTACAGCACAGCAGAGCTAGCCCTGTTTGGGGAAGGGGGGTGAGCTCCCAGAGTGTGGAAGAACTGGCCCTGCCACCCCTCTGTGAGGCCACTGGGGGTGGGGGTGGGGGGGGAATGCCCCCTGCCCCCTTGCCTCTCACTACCTGAGGCAGTCAGGAAAGCGGACTCTAGGGTATGAGAGCAGGTGAGGTGGGCATGTTCATCGTTGGCTGCAGCACTTGGGAGAGTGGACCCTGCACCTTGACTGGACAGCACAGTGGAGCTGGCTCTGGAGGTGTGTGTGGGAGCAGGTGAGCCAGCCCTGAGGACAGGAGAGCAGGCTAAGACCCAGGGCTCTGAACTGGCCCACCCTAAAATCTATGTCATCTGCTAACAGTTGGGATGTGTGAAAGGCCACTCCTGCTATTGCAAAGCTGCAGGATCTCCATGACATAGGGCAACAAAAGGGTAACGGGGAGGAGACCTGATGAGGATCCAGTATTGATTTCATCACAGAAGCCAGAGATCTCAAACTAGGCCCATGACACACTGCAATGAACATCTGCAAGTGAAGATGTGTGGACAGAGGGATGTACTGTGGGACACACTGTGACATACCACAGCTTCCACAATGACATGTTTTCTAGACTTTGTTTTTTGTTGTTATTTGTTTGTGTTTTATTTTGGAGGAGAGGTTGCAAGGGTGACAGGCAGATATGAGGGAACAGGGAGATGGGTGCATGATGTGAAACTCACAAAGAATCAATAAAAAGTTTTTTAAAAGGTTTATAAGATTAGCAATTGTGTTTCTAGCTTGCTATGTGGAGATGCTATTGATCACACCCGGGACCTCCAGCACACTAGGCACACACTCTACAACTGAGCTATACAGCCCCAGTCTACCAACGCTATTCAACAGCCCATCAACAGGAACTAGATGAGCTCTCATGAAACTCTTGGCCGGGCAGTGGTGATGCATGCCTTTAATCCCAGCACTTGGAAGGCAGAGAGGCAGGCAGACTTCTGAGTTCGAGTTCATCCTGGTCTACAGAGTGAGCTCCATTACAGCCAGAGTTATACAGAAAAACCCTGTCTCAAAAAAAAAAAAAAAAAACCAACAACAAACAAAAAAGAAATTCTTGAACACAGGGGATCAGACTGTTGTTGATACATTAATAATTAAATACAACAATGTAGATGAATCTCATTAGCCTAATATTGAGTTTAAAAGGCGAGTATAAGACAATGTTTACAAGGATAGCCCCCTCATACACACACACACACACACACACACACACACACACACCCTTTTTCTCTCTGTCTCCCTCCCTCCCTCCCTCCCTTCCTTTCTCCCCCTCCCCCTTCTCTCTCTCTCTCTCTCTCTCTCTCTCTCACACACACACACACACACACACACACACACACTGGGCATTGATCCCAGGCCTTGCACATGTAAGGCAAATGCCCTCAGTCCAACATTTTCTATGAAGCTAAAAAATGTTTTTAGATGAAACCTTGGCTGGGAATGTGTGTTCATAAATGTTCATTATGAAACAAAAGAAAGTAACAAGAAATGCTATGCCTGTATCAAAGGTAACAATGTAATGAACCAAGATTGTTTTAATCCACTTGTGTGTGTCTTAAGTCCCAGTTAGAAACAAAACAAACCCAAGACAGCCTGGGAGCGTGAAATACTCAGTTTCCAGCCAAGCTTTGCCACAGGCTCTGTGACCCGATTTTTATGAATGAAAATACTGTCTGCAGATAAAATTTAGGCTCAACACCAATCTTCTCCATTCTCTAATGCTTTGTAAACTCACCATGAGAAAATGATTTGTTGGCCTTTTACGTAATTGCTCTGGTCAAATGTGTTCATAAAAGGAAAGAACAGAAGAAGTCAACCTTAGCAAAAAAGGGTGGCTCTTAGGAGATACAAATTCAGTCAGTCCAAGGTCACATTGGGGAAAGTTAAGTTAGGACTTATTTCATACTGTAATTGAAAGTGAGTTTCACAGACTAGGGAATGGCTTGGTTTACGGTGCTTGTCTAGTATGTACTGGGTCCCAACCTCATGGAGCACAGCAAGAAGACAGTCTAGACCAGAAACAGAACAGAAACCACAAAGGAATGGACAGGAGAATCTAAGAGCATAAAAACGGAGAGCCCTGTCACTCATACTTCAATGAAATGGCTTTAAAAGAACACTGAAGACAAAGGAGCGAGACCCCCAGGAATCTGGAAAACGTAACAAGTAACTGTGACATAGTAAGCTTTGTGAGAATGGCAGGAAGAAAAGACAGAGCAATCGAAAAGAAAGCCAAGGCATGCTATTTAAGTTATAAGATCATAAGTGGCAGACAAACCTACTTAATCACAAAATGTTTTTAAATGAAACTCACAAATTTGACAGGAATTAAAGACTGATAATGTCCAGAACAGGAAAAGGTGTCGGAAAATAAGCAATTTCAAATGTAATCAGGTAACAGATTGTGCAGAGCTTTTAAAACCAAGGCAACTGGAAGGCAAGCTGCTTAAAGACAAATGCTGACACAGATATTGAGTGAAGAGAATCCTTGCACAATCATTGGGAAAGTAAACCAGTACAGTCATAGAAAAGCCAATTCCTGAGAACCTTCCAAACAGAGCCACAGCATGATCCAGGAAACACTACTGGGTTATTGAAAGGGAACAGAAAAGTCTGGCAGTGATGGCACATGACTTTAATCCCCACTCAGGAGGCAGAGGCAGGTGGATCTCTGAGTTCAAGGCTGAGATCCAGGACCCTATCTGGAAAATAGTGAGATCCTGTATCTGTGCTCCCATGTCTACTCCCCTGCTATTCAGAACACTCAAGAAATGCAAATGAGACTGGAGAATGGCTCAGCAGTTAAGCAGCTCTTCCTTAGAACCCAGGACTCCTATCACCCACAAGGCAATTATTACACTGCTCCAGGGATGGATACCCTCTCCTTGGTCCTGCAAGCCCTGAAACAAGGGCTTGCATACATGAAGGCAAAACACCCATACACATTAAAAATTATAATACATTTTTAAAAATAAATATAAATTACCTATGGGTCCATCACCTAGGGAATGGATAAAGCAAATGTGGTCAAGGCTGCAGAGAGGGCTCAGCAATTCTGAGCACTTCTCTTCCAGGAGATCTGAGTTTCATTCCCCCACACCCACATCCAACGCTCTCTTATTGCCTCCACAGGAACACACACACACACATACACACACACACACACACACACACACACACACACACAC